>CAWUFW010020795.1:0-140690 GCA_963921515.1 Calotriton arnoldi
CGTTCGTGGAGTTTGCGGAGTTTTCTGCACTCCGCACAGACCTGATTGGAGCTCGTAAGCTGGCGAATATGGGCAAGACCGACAAACAGCAGACAAAATTATCGTTCGAATCACCCAAGACCCCCAGATCCGCTGGAGCGAATGCTGACATTGAACCAGAGACAGAACAGTCAAGTGAATCAAACATGGAGGCCACACTAGCTGCGATCCAACAAAGCTTGCAAACTATCGACGGGAAAATTGACACACTAACGGTTCGAATGGACAATATGGCTGCCAAGCTAGATAAGCAAGGCGAGCGCCTAGATAATGCGGAACAGCGAATCTCCTTGGTTGAAGATGAATCCAATGCAACAGCAAGAAAATGCAGCGATATGGAAAAAGTCCTAGAGTTGATAAAAGCGAAAAATGAAGATTTGGAGGCGCGATCCCGACAAAATAATCTGCGAATCATGGGAATCCCAGAAAGTACCTACACGGGCCGCCTTGAAGACTATATCGAAACACTGTTAAACATTTAGCGCAGAAAACTTCTCTCAAATGCTCATAGTAGAAAGAGCGCACAGGTCTCTTGCCCCGAAGCCACCACCGGGAGCCCCACCAAGGCCTATAGTGGTCAGAATTTTGAACTACAGAGACCGTGATACTGTATTAAAACTGGCAAGGTTCTGAGACTGTATATTTTCAACCTGGTTGATTCTCTCTGATCTTGTCCGATTGTCATAACTTCAATAAACAGATTTGAAATAAAAAACTGGCAAGGGAGAAGCAGCAGAATAACTACAAAGGATGCGAAGTGTCGTTCTATCCAGACTTCATGATGTCGGTCCAAATGGCGCGCAAGGAATTTGCTCCTGTCAAGAGGAAATTGCGTGAAATGGAAATAACATACGCAACGCTGTATCCTGCAAGGCTTCGTGTTGTGTACGAGGGCAAAACGAAGATCCTGACAACACCGAAAACAGCCCAGGAAGTTCTTAAGCAGGTGAAGTCGAAAGAACAAATTCCAGAAGATCTCCCTCCCCTGCACACTCCGGGCCATAGAAAATGGGATATGTCTCTCTGTGCTGCTGCACTCCCTATTGAGGTACATTGATATATATTGGACTATCTCCCTCTTGGTAAGGATACAGAAAGTTACTGTCTATTGTGATAAAGGGTGTCTGCTCTAAAGTCACCCATGAACTATGTGTTTAATTAGTATGGAACTCTGTATTAATACATTTAAACGCACTTCCTAGTTAATTACCCACATGCAGTAATTGTGAGACGAAGCAATCTGCTACATCCAATGTATCAAAGTTATATCCTGTAACTTATGTAGCTCGCGACATGAATATTAACATGTGTAATGTGATCATGTTGTAACATGGTACCTCTCATATCATAAGATCTCCATAGCTACTATGGCATTCCGGCCACATCCGCCCTGCGGATGGAAGTACGGGTATCTAGTCGCCCCTGATGAGTGTTCCCCAACAAAGTTAAGATGTTGATAACATTTCAGTTGTGGGTATGTCTTTGGCATGTTTGGTATGCTAAAGTGGGTGGGGGGGTCAACGGGTTGTATGTTTTTATTCAGGCACGTCATGATGTTGTAGGGAAAAAAGAACTCAGACATGTTCAAAACTCACATCGCCTTATCAGCAGACGAAAGGTACACACATGAGTAATAGCAACAATGTCTCACCAATACGCTTACTTACCTGGAATATTAGAGGGCTCAATAATCCCAGAAAGATTAGGCAAGTAATATCATATCTAGATAGACATCAAATAGGTATAGCCCTGCTCCAAGAGACGCATCTAACCAAACAAAAGGCAGAAGGGATAGGAAAAAAATGGGCGGAACTAACGGTCGCGTCTTCATACTCCTCATATGCCAGAGGAGTCATGATCCTAATAAAAAAAGGGGTGCAATTTACAGTAGAACAAATAATAACAGATGCCCAAGGAAGATATGTGATAATTACAGGCATATTAAGAGGTTCGCAGATAGGACTCATTAACACATTTGGTCCGAACGTAGACGACCCTGAATTCTATGTGTCCATATGGAGAAAACTACGGGAACTACCAGAAATGGAATTGATATGGGGAGGAGATTTGAATGTTGCACTAGATGAGACCCAAGACAGATAACATGCAACAATAGAGCATACTAAATGCTATGTCGGAATTCCGCATGAATGATATATGGCGAATGAGAAATCCGCACACCCAAGAGAGTACGCACACATCTTCAGCACATGGGAGCTGGTCTAGACTTGATTATTGGTTAATGACAGATGTAGCCAGCACATGGACGCGTGAGGTTAGGCACCTCCCAAAAACACTTTCGGATCACAAACCAATCCTCCTGGCCCTGGACGTCCCGACTTACATTCCGCCACCATATGTCTGGAGGTTTAATGCTAAAGCCCTACTTGACCCAATATATAACGACACCATCAGGAAGGCTGTAGAAGAATTTTTTAACTTAAACAAAAACTCAGTAGAAAGTGCAAGTGTGCTTTGGGAAGCGTTCAAAGCAACATTATGAGGGATATGTATAAGTACGAATGCAGGGATCTTAAAAGATATCCGCACACAATTAACGAAATGCGAAAATACTATTCAGAAATTAGAAGAAGAATATGAACGCATGCAAAAGGCAGACATTCTGGGAAACATTAGAGAAGAACTAACTAAATATAAAAACCTAGCTGATAGTGAATTGAAATACCTGACGCGACGACACACAGCCAGAGCATTAGGTGAGGGGGGCACACCAGGTCGCATACTGGCACAAAGAATACAGGTTGAACATAAACAGCAAACAATCCTAAAAATTGACGACGCACACGGGATAACACATTACGACACCAAAGGCATACTGGGGGCATTTGTGGAGACATATGGTGAATTATACGCTACACGTAATACACCGGACGAACAAGAAATTATGGATTATCTAGCTGACATAGCACTCGCATGGTTGTCGGACGGCAACGGGAATATTTGGCACAGCCAATCACAGTAGCAGATATACAAGATGCCATAAAAACATTACCCAATAGTAAAACTCCCGGCCCTGACGGCTTCACTGGTGAATTTTATAAAGAATATGCAGCTCCTAAGTCCATATCTTGCAGAAATGTATGAAGACGCTTATGACCAGCAGATCCTGCCACCAACGCTGCGTGAAGCGCTAATAGTAGCATTACTAAAACCGGACAAGGATCCGGAGAAAAGCGAATCATATAGACCGTTATCCTTAATAAATACGGATGCAAAAATACTAGCCACAATCATAGCTGCTAGATTACAACCTCTCATGCAAGCCATTGTATTACCTGATCAATCTGGTTTTATACCGGCGAGGTCAACAGCACATAATATACGCACCATATTTGCGCTCTTGCACCAACTGAACCCCAAGCTAGAAGCAGTGGCTGTGCTCCTAGATGCTGCTAAAGCATTTGATTCAGTGGAATGGACATATTTGTTCGTGATATTGCAAAGAGTAGGTTTGCCTATTGTCCTATTAAACTGGATCAGACTCCCCTATACAAACCGATAGCTCGTATTAAGGTAAATAAGCATGTATCGTGTGTAATACATATACAAAGAGGGACACGACAAGGATGTCCATTATCACCCTTACTATTCTCTATTGCACTTGAACCTCTAGCATGCAAAATAAGGCAACAACACGCAAACACAGCACTGAGGTTTCATTTATGCCCCATAGGTATTTCACTATACGCAGACGACATGGTCCTATATATACATGACCCCCGTAACAATTTATCGCCCTTATTAAGGGAATACATTAAATTTGGGAGGCAATCTGGACTACAAATAAATTGGGACAAGTCTGCAGTTCTCCCGCTGACGGAAATCACAAAACAACATCACATGGAATTCCCATTAACCTGGCAGGAGGAACCAATTAAATATTTAGGAATATGGATACATAGAGATCCAGATACGGTGCTAAGGGCCAACTACGGGGTAGCAATAGATAAACTCGAAACACAAATCAACAGATGGATTAAACTACCATTATCTCTGACAGATAGGATATCTCTCATAAAGATGGTAATACTACCCAAATTTCTGTACTTATTCGCTAATATTCGTATAACCCCACCAGCCCCAATCTTCAAGAGGTTAAATGCGAACCTCATCAGACTAATATGGGCAAGGAAACAGGCGTGCATAGAATTACAAACACTAACCCTACCATACGATGCATGGAGGCTTTACAGTACCGGACTTACTACTATATTACCTATGTGCACAAGCACAATATGCCCATTATTGGTACCACCTGGTACAATATATGCTACACCTAGTGGTAGAAGATGCTAATCCCATCTCACTCAGCAGCATACTGACGCACCATAGGTCACACTTATCCAAAAACGAGATAAACACAATACAAGCAACATCTTCAGCATGGCGACGAATGGGTAACATGGCCAATAAATGGCCATTGTATGCACCAGGTATGCCACTAAGTCAGCATCCATCACTTTCTGTGACACAAGACAAAGGCAGCATGGAACTACTGCAGCAGGTGTGTTTAGTGACAATGGGAGATTTATACAATAATGGTGTATATCTCGAATCTGATGGCATGGCATATGTAAGTAACCAGACGCTATTGTTCAAATTCGCATATCACAGATTGCGGGAGACAATCAAAAAATTATATCCAACCTACCCAAATGAGCCACCCACTTTGGTACCGTTACAAATGATAATAACAAACTCTGACAACACCCATGTAGTAACGAAGTTGTACAGGGCCATGCAGGCTGAACTGGTCAAATGGACAAACAGAGAGCAGGAGAGATGGAATGCAGAGCTGGACACCCCACTGGAAGTAGAGGACTGGCAATCTTGTTGTGCATTAACGGAAATGCTGACTCCAAACGGCAATTTGCGAATTATACACTATAAGTACTTACATCAGGCATACCACTCACCACTTGAACTGCAGAAATATGGCCTCCGAGAAGAAGCAAAATGCAGTAGATGTGGGGTAGACAATGCAGACTTCGTGCACCTTGCATGGTACTGTGATAGAGTCAGTATATACTGGGAACGTGTAGTGCAACTATTAGGGGACATGTTGAACTGCAACATGGAATGCTCAATGAAACTTTGTTTATTGGGTTTTTTGAAACAATTAAAATCCATCAAGAAGAAATTTGCTGCTATAGCATTACTAATCGCAAAGAGAAGAATATCAATGCACTGGGATAGTAAAAAGTCTCCCACAGTCAAACGCTGGGTAATGGACTTGGTATACTGCAGAGATAATTTCCAGCTATATGCAGAAGAGCTGCCGACGGCTTCCAAGCCTACAGACTTTTGGGAACCATTGACAATCTACTTAAGAGCTAATCCTGATATGCTAAATGGTGATGCGATGCGAATATATATGTTATGGATATGACACAATGTATCAAATGTCAGAATATAAGAGCCGGATAATGTTAAAGATGTACTATAAGCTGCTATGTTGATATATGACAAGCCTGATATGTTTGCTATGTATGTTTTGAAATAATCAATAAAGAAACTTCAAAAAAAAAAAACCTCTTCTGACCTGTTTTGGGTAAAGAATGAGCCTAATCGCAGCACAAAAGATGGTACTGTAAGGAAGAAGGAAGGGTTATAACCCACTCCCGCAAACAGTAGGTCGGCACAGAACAGTAACACCTCTGTCAGATCCGTAGGTTCAAAGAATGAAACATGCAGCCCGGAAAGGAGGGAGATCATCCCTCAGCAGGACTGTGCCCCTGAGCCTGGACAAGCCCAAGGGGAGAATGGGGCCAGATCACAAACCATGGAGGACATAAGAATAAACAGTGGTTTTAAATCGATCTATAGCATATGTGGGGAACATCCAGAACTGAGGATGGTGCATCCTGTGGTGACATCAAATACTCACGGGGGCTCACAAGATCAGGATACAAGCCCACCCGGAAATATTGCTGAGAGTATTAAGTCCTCTGCTGCCTATACAGGATCAAAGGCAAGCATACTGTGGATCCCTGAATACAGATCTAGAGGATCCCACAATATCCTAAATTGCTCAAACATATTCAAATTGATAAAGGGCTTGCCGCATCTGGTGGAAGTCGAATTCCATTAAATTCCTGCCACCCCGCAGAAAGCAAGTATCTGAACCCACGGTTGTTACGTTCAATTGCCCGCAGATCCAAGCCAAAGTCATGGCCTGTATTAAGCTGCTAAAGAGCTGGGGCATAAAAATAGTGATATTGGAAGCCATATGTCACCCCACATGAGCCAATACAAGGGTTGGGATCAACAGGTACCCTCAATTTTGAAAGGTGCAGTGGGTTGGCCCCTGTCCACCAGGGTCTCGGGCTGAAGATTCAAGCAGCTGATTCGCAAACGGAGGAAGGCTTGGGGTCTAGACGAATCTCCAAACAGGGTGATTCAGACAATTGGAGCTAGCTACTATCTGTTCTAACAGGGCAGTCATGAAGTTTGAAACAAGAATCCTCCGAGGCATCACTCAAAATAAATATGATATGCTAACTATCTGCACCTGGAATTTGGGAGGTCTTGCCACAAAAATCGAAGATGCTACAATGATGGAATACTTTGAGAAGTTCGACATAATTGCAGTTCAGGAGGCCTGGGCACAAACCAGCATTCTGTTAATTGGGTTCATTGAATTCAACAGATGGGCACGCAAAACTAGCACCCACGGAAGGGCAAAAGGTGGATTAGCGACCTATGTGAACTCAAAACTAACCTTTAAAGTAACGCCACTGAATACAGAGGAACCTTGGTTACTAGCTCTGTGTCTGGTGGGATGGGACAAGCAGTCGACAACTCCACTGGTCCTGGTTGATATATATATTGACCCGAGAGAAAAATCAAAAGTAGTGGAAAAGCTGATTAAGCTGCTCCTGCAGTGGAAAGGGGATAAACAGATGGCAGACCTGGTAATTACCAGAGATTTTAATCTGAACCTTTTTCAAGACACATATTAGGCTGCCGACGAGGTGTTACAGGTGTTGCCAGTACAAAGTCATCCCACGCATAGACGCCATGACAATCTTGGGAAAAGGCTCTTGAAGGCTTGCAAAGCAGCTGGTCTGGTAATACTCAATGGACGCCTCCCGGTGGACATTCCACCCCCTGGACAAGGCACTTATGTAAGACAATCTCCTACCTTGACTATATGATGGTGAGCACCAAACTGTATAGTGGAGTAGCCAACTTCAAAATTGAGCACAGATCTGAGAGTGACCACCACCCACAAAACTTCTGTCTAAGTGGCGATATTTCCGTATTCGATCAGGCACGGATAGTGCAGGCTGAAGCTCACACTGAACCAGACAACATTGGAGGCTTGGTAAGCGAGGCCGTGGAAATCTTGAAGGAAATACCATCCAGCGAGGAAAATACGATACAGGCATGGTAGTGCCTCTCGGAGACCCTTGCAGCAAAATATCTGACCAACAATCTGGAGAAAGGTAAAAATATTACCCACAAGCGTTTTATCATCCAGCCAAAGCCGGTTCGCCTTATTAGGTCAAAGATCAACAAAGTGCTCGGTCAACTGTGGCGCTCACCACAGGATTTAGTATTACTAAATGGCCTACAAATGGAGCATAAGAGCCTGAAAAAGGCGGTATGGCTGCTAAAGATAGAGAGATCAGAAGCATTGTGGGTTAACCTATTTTACTCCTCCAAGCGAAACGACCACAGAAGTTTCTGGAAACTAGTCAAGGAGCTTGATAAGGGCCCCGAGGCAGCAAACAACGCTAACATAAGCGAGGAAGAATGGATTAAATATCTAAGAACACATTAAAAGGGAAGCACAGATGACCATTTTGCCCCAGGTTTGATCCCACATGCAAATGATCACAGCACAAGTCCACACGAGTTGGTGACCCTGACAACCAAGAGTAATGGTGTTACCGACACCCTAGGCCACTCAATGGAACCCCCAGATTTCTCAATGGAGGCCTTGGAAAAAATAATTAAGAATTCGCACTCCAGCTGCTCACCCGGCCCTAATGGCATACCAACTGCTACCCTAAAGCACAGTGTTACAACCTGGGCTGGTTTCCTCGTCTCGATGTTTAAGCAAATATTGCTGATGGAAAGTACTCCAGAAAGCTGGAGAGGCTCAATGATCCACTCCATTTTCAAGGGTGGGGTAGCTCCGTCCCCTATCAATTACAGGTTGATATCACTGCTCGATGTGGACCTTAAACACTTTTCAACACTTCTACTGCACAAGGGGGAAAGTTCAATTTGCCAAATACCTGCAGGAAAGTATACAGAATCTTGGTATCCAAGACTTATGGCAACTAAACACGAGTAGCAATACCTTCAAGAAATATGTGACCAAATGCATACAGCAGAAAAGCAGGTTGGAAGGTAAAGCTGTACTGACAAAACGATCACATGGGTGGTTACAGTGCTTAATTTGTAAAAAATGTAATGCCAGGGCCCTTCTCGGAAGGCCACTGCAGTTTGCACCACCCTTTGCCCCTGCTAGTGCTGCCAATGACAGTACCAATATAACACCTAATCATCACACTCCTACAAGTGTGACAATTCAGAATATTTCAGGCCACACAAAGCTATAATAATAACATGAGAGGCTGGTATTAATTATTTTCAATGTATATTGACTTAATAAACACTGTTGTTGTGCTCCTTTCAAAATTAAACAGACATCGCCACCATGTGGCGGACTGTCACTGGTGCCGGTGCTGGCAATTAAGTGCCGGTGCCGAGCACCGGAAACCACCGGCTCAAATTAAGCACTGGGTGGTTAGTAATAAACTCATATGACTCAAGCAAGGAACAGCCCTATTTGGAGGCAGTTTTTTCATTGACCATCAAGCGGGAATGGATTAAGATGCGATTTGGACTCCTCCCCACCCTCGAGTTCGTCCCCAAGTGGCAGAAGGAGCCCTACCGAAAGATGCAATATGCCGCTTGTGTCGTCAGGCAAAAGAAACGTTTATATTTGTCCTCTGTGTGTACCCAAACATGCTAGTACACCGGAGGCCATTGCTGTGTAAGGAGATTTTAGCCTTAGATGTTAGGACCTGCAGGGTGGCAGCCATAGAGGCTTTAAATCCAAAGAATATTATGCTGAACATTCGCCTGGTGCAGTTTTTAGCAATTTTTAACAAACAGATTGAAATTTTATCCTGAGAAAGGGGCATACACAATACTTCCAACTCGCTTATTGCACTGTAAATGTCACCTTTGCATAGCTGTTTTAATTGTTGCAATAGGCACTTAAGCCTCCTTGGCAGATAGGTGCGCGTTAACAAGTTTGTCCTTTTCACACAAATTGCGTTAATGTACTGTTAAGCCTTTATAATGCCTCTTTTGCACAGCAGCGTCAAGCTTGCATCAAGCATCATGAATAATGTTGTCATGGACACAACCCTAGCAGGTGACGTGAGCTGCCGTTATGTCTCAAAATGTTTACACTGTCTTTGCTGCTCTGCACAGTAACCTGTGTTTTTTTGCATGTTCTACAGGTGGCGCGATCCTTGTTTTTTTAAGGATCATATATTTAATTGAGTTTTATAATGTACTCTTAGTGATCTTCCTGTGCTCATATGTATGAAATAGGAAGGCCAATGGTTTTACACCAGTTAAAATTCCCATATTTTTATCCCGTTGTATGCATGATTTTTAGACTTGGCTCGGTGCGCCTGTGATGGACACACCGGTGCTTAGATTGCCTGAAGTAGAGATTTATTAATTTTATATGTACTGTATTGGTGATCATGTTGTGGATGTTATCATGTTTATGGTTTTTATTAACTAATGAACTAAATTTGGATTGATTGATTGACCTACAGGCCACATACTTAAACCCCAATAACATAGGCGGGAGAAAGACAAATTCAAGTAAAATTCTGAAGGTAGGTGTGCATCTAGGCCGCATCTGGAGATTTAATATAGGCCTCAGCGACTAATTCGGCTTGAGGACCTGCCTTTCTCACAATACTTGATCAAGCAGGGAACATCTACTACGCTGTGAACTTCCATTTCAACTCAACCGCATACAGGGGCGTAGGAGACACTAAAATTCTGGGGGGGACAGGGACAAACTTGTGGACTTTCCAGTGACCCTATACAAATCGCCCATTGTGTGAGACCGTAAACCTGCTAAACTAATACAATCACATAGTTTTGAAGTGAAATATTGAGAAAGGCAGGCATGTAGTCACAGTTCGCAAGTATGTTTTATTGTTATTTACATTCACATAGTAATTAGACCAAATGTGGAAAAAAATGCATATGAATCTTTCGCCTTCATGCACCAAGCAAACAAAGGGCGCTGACTATGGTCGGGCGTGGTGTTTGCAAGTGCATTATGGTTTGAAAAGTACCTGCTGCTGCATTCCTGCTGTCCAGCAATTTTCAGGCAACAATAAAAATGTCAAGATAACTCCAGTTGTTAATGTTCTTCATTGAGAGAGATCGAAGGTTTGTCTAGTGGAAGTTTTGACACATGGTAAGGTAGCCACAGTGGGTTAATATGCCTGCTGCAAAGAACGTGTACCATGCAGATCACAAAGTACACATAATGTAAATAGGTCAGTGGGTTACTGCTTTTGTCTGAGAGATTCTTTTGTTACTTGCAGTTTATAAGTTAAAATCCTAACATGGAACAATGTCATCTGGTACCTTTACTAGGCTTCATTAGTGAAGTAAGAAGGCACAGGGAAAGTGCCATATGCAGTCCGTGATTCCTAATTTCAAGCCCCAGCTCCCACCTGAGCAAACTGTGATCTGCAACTGCCGTGATTAACCCCACAGTCAGGCTCCGATAATACTTCAGTTCGTGAGGCCTCGACATTCAAAACACAATAAACAGGAAGCTGTGGTCGAAGTGGGGAAAAAATGTAGGAAAACTGTGGGTGGAGAATCAGAGGGGGAGAATAACCTGAGGTTGGGTCTGTGGGCGGAGTCAGAGGTGTGGCCAGAAAGAGCAAAACTTCCCTATTTTTAGTATTTGTTTAGCATTTTATTGTCCAGTTACAGCGTATTACGTTATTTAATTCAACCAATAGATACACATGTTTATTTAAGGTTTAATATAAGTTATTGACATTAAAATACATTCACAAAGTGGGATATGCTTCCGATCACAGAATATGACAAATACGATTAAAAGTGGAATCACAAGCCATTTGTCTCCCAGCCATGCAGTTTCTGTCATCAGCACTTCTACTCCCTTTTTCCACAAGAGCAGCTCAAACATATATGGCAAAATATCCTAGTTTGCAAATGTTTTCCACTTAATTATGGCTGTACCATATTTTCCACATAATACATCATCTGCTGCATAATATAACGATTTCAACAAAAAAATTGTTTGTAGCTCAAACGGTTCACAAATTACTAAAAACAATGTGACTTATGTTGCTGCGAAGTGCAGGGCCCTTTGCAAAGGTTGACTGGTCAACTTTTATGCTTTTATGGTGGTTTTTACTTGCACCGAATAAAGCTGAAATTGAATTTGAAATTTGAATTTGACTGGTCACCTTTCTCACTGCTGCGTTTGTATATTACACAGGTACTAATGAGGTAAAATCTTTGCAGAGGCTGTTAGTATGTATAAAAATTTCAAAATAATAAAGTGTCATAAAATGTACTGCATTACGCTGCAGCCTTTTTTTGGCTGCATATTTTAGTCAACACTGCGAAATAATTTTGTCCTCCATTGCTGCATAATTCTAGTGGCCCCAGAGCAGGCAGCACATGTTTAAAGTGCTTGTGCATGAAGCAGAGAAACCGTGAAGTTTGCAAACTTAGTTTGGTGTGTGTGCAAATCCTGCATTGCCGATCCCCAGTGAGTTGCACTACTACTGCTGAAAAAGGCCATTGGAGATACCAATGGGTGAGGTGGATTGGCCTTAAGGGTCTTGTGACCTCAGTGACAGAGTCACTTTCGCGCTAGGGTGTGCTGTTTCGTATGCCTGGCCGCAAGACTGGAGGTGAACTTCAGTATGGATTGTGGTGGACAGGCCTTCAAGGTTAACCCACACTTGCCACCTCTAGGGTCCACCTACTGGTGCTAAGACACCAGGGCCTCTAAGGTCTAGCGGGGCCTTCTAAGGTGTAGCATGGGAATGTGTTCTCTCAGGAGAGTGTTCTGGTGGACTGGTCATGAAGGCTGAACCTGGTTCTCCAGTTCCAATATTCGGCAGCTCTGGCCTGAGTGCCACATCCTCTCCCACACTGAACACCCTACTGCCCCACTGAGAGAAACTTGCACTGCCTTCAGCTACAACCCAATTGTGCCGCGACTCAATTCAAATTATGCACTAGACAAGTGTAATATCCTGCCTGAGAAAAAAAGTAATAACATCTTGGAAAAAGCAAACAATCGTAGGGAATGCAAGGATAAGTAAAGCATGTGAAATGTAAGCAGGAACAACATAGTTACCTTAACACGTTTACATTCATTAAAGCACGAGATAGAAGGTCAGGGCACTCAAGGCCTGCACCAGTGAGTCTAGTATTTAGTAGTTTGGGCAGGAATGGTGGTGCAAAGAGCTGGAAACTTGACCTTCCTAGTTCCCACAATTTTGGAAAACCAAAAACACAAGGTACAGAATGGCTCAGCACACACCTAAAAGTAAAAATATGATAACAGAAAATACAATATAATATCAAACAATAAACAAACAAGAAAACATCTCCCAAAAAGATTAGAATGAGTCTTCAGATTATGTGAAAAATGTTCTTCTTTTATTCTTTTGTATAATATTTCTTCATCTAACTTCGTTCATTTAAAAGCGCAATACAAAATTCATAGGCTATGAATTTTGTATTGCGCATTTAAATGAACGAAGTTAGATGAAGAAATATTATACAAAAGAATAAAAGAAGAACATTTTTCACATAATCTGAAGACTCATTCTAATCTTTTGGGAGATTCTGTTTGTCTATTGTTTGATATTATATTGTATTTTCTGTTATCATATTTTTACTTTTAGGTGTGTGCTGAGCCATTCTGTACCTTACGTTTACATTCATTATTAAGAAATCAGTGAGTGCTTTTGCCTGACAAGTTCAGGACATGACTACATGGCCCGGAAGGGACCCGTTTCAATGTCCATTGCTTATATCCTTACAAAACATAAGGAGTTTGGTTTAAAAAGACCACATCCCTGAACGCAGAGCCACAGTACACATTTTATAAGCTAAAATAATTAAAACGGTTGAAAAGGATCACATTAAACGTTTTCCACTCCACCCATCAGCCAGGTATTGCAGCCCCTCTAGGAATGGTGCACTTCCCCACCCGGGGAAAACAATGTTGTTCAAAGAAAGACGAGAAAAAGAAAGTAGCGTTTCACTGGTCAACTATGTAAAGTGGCGCTAATGTGTGTGGGTGTGAATAACACCAATCTGGCCTGTCTGCATCCACTCTCTATTGCTTTATTTAGTTATTTATTTTTCGGATTTTGATCCTTTTTTCTCTCGGTCCCGAGGTTGCACTTTAGAATAGAAAAAGGTCAGAAAATGAGGACATTTCTAGCCAAAGTGTTTCGTTCTTTTTTGGATCCATTTCACAGTGGAACAAATAAAGAAAAGGAGAGGCAAGAGAGGGTAAGAGCTGTCTCTTGAAATCACACAATTGAGGAGCGAGACAGAGACAGAAAGAGAGGGAGGAATAAAGAGAGAGAGAGAGAGGGGAGGAGTGCAGCTGCCAGAGGCAGAGCAAGAGAAGTGGACACTGTCCTTGCCTTCTCTGGGCAGGAAGGAAGGAAAAGAGACTGAGTCTTTTTTCCTTCTCTACCGGTCCCAGAGCAGCCGAGCCTTATCTATAGGCATTGGCTATTTCTGTGGAGGGGTGCAGCATAACAAAGGGCAGAGGGCGGGTGGCCTCTGTGACTGGAGGCAGGTCACAGGTCAAGTGCAGGGCCATTATAGGTAGCGCTTTCCCGCGCTAATGGCCCTGCTAATCTCAGAAGGGAGAAGGGAAATGATTTTGTCTCCTCGTCCCCCCACCCTTGTCCCCCGTGTCCCCCCACTCTAAAATCTGGGGGGGATATATCCCCTGCGTCCCCCACACTTCCTACGCCCATGACCGCATAGAACATTGTATCGCTTGACAAATGACCGAAGATGAAGAATACAGCCCACATTAAAGCTTGGGATAATACCATTGGCAGCACATTCTTGTATACCAAAGCCCTGAAAAAGTCCCAGGCCTGTGCACCATCGAGGGGCGAAACACGGGTTGGCTGTTCATCTGCAACCAAGAACTAAGGCTGCCCTCAAAATGGAACAAGATGCAGCTGTTAGCATAACTATTAAATGCTATTGTCAATATATGTGATATGCGTTTCTTGTGGGTATAACCGGGGATACTACCGCTAACTACTCGAATGAAGAAGCCTGTGCATAGCTAATTATAGGTGAATGCATTCGTACCTTCAGACTCGCTCACTGTGGACTAGTAGGCCCCTCCCACTTCCAAAGAGTGCAACAACTCACCCAACACCACGATTCTGAACCTGAATATTACTAACGGTATTTGTAGGGCTATTAAACATAGGGCCTCCATACTTCAAGTAAAAGGTTCAAATGACTGCAGGGATGACTCCGTATATCCTCTTTTTGAGTGGCTGGCTAGTTAGGCTGTAGTCTTTGGGCCCAGCCCTGTCATAAATTATGAACCACCCAACCTAACAATTTAGCTGAGGTAGAGAGACCAAAGGATGTAGATAAATAAACACTTGTAATCGCTTGTTTCATTAAGAGTACCGAGACGCATTGCTGTTTGTTTTGTGTACTGTATAAATGACTAAACTAGTGTTCATTAGAGAGCGCTGGGCGATTAAATCAATATGCATTTGTAGGAATTGAATCTCTTTCATGATCATTTCTGCTAAAATGATCCTAGTAGCATGGGCCCGGGGGAGAGACGAGCGGCATTGCGGAAAGCTGCCTCACACGTCAGTGGGCTGCGCATCTCGGATCCATAACTCTTGCACTCCCCCATCTGCTCATTGCGCAGGCACGCCTGTCCCTTGGGTCCTCTGTGGAAGCCATGTCTAACAGGCCTCCTGTACGTGCAGAAAAGCGCTCCAAAGGCAGTCAGCGGCGCATGAAAAACTGCTGAGGAGCGACACGCAGGAAGGCTGCGCACAGAGTAATGTGTCTGCTCCTCGCCAGCGAATGGCAGAGCATGGCGCGCAGTCACGGAGCAGTGACATAAATTAGGAGGGAGAAGTGGCATAAATTAGGAGGGAGAACTGGCATAAATTAGGAGGGAGAACTGACATAAATTAGGAAGGAGAACAGGGAGACATTACACAAGTGTTGAACACGTTTTGTTTACAAGTTAGATGCGCCCCTCCCCACTCCGCCCCTGAGCAGAGCTACGTTCCCTGCGTCGTCGTCCTGTAGGTAACTGTAGGAAACCAGGCGTTTTGCAGCTCACCACGCACACACACTTTTTGCCCCCATGTGGACTACTAGCTGCTGGTTTTCAACTCTAAAAGTGCACTGGAGCCTGCTAACCAGACTCGACTTTGCCCTCACCATGAGTGGCAAAGTCACAGCAATATTTTTAATATGTGTCAGTCACCCATAAGGTAGGCCTCCTCAGCCCAGGAGGCAGGGTGCATTATATTAAAGGTATGGACATATAAGTGCAAATGTATATGTCCTTATAGTAGCCTCTTTCCATTAAGGGCTACTGGAAGTGTTCAGGGGTCCATAGGATAATATGGGCTGGCACCTGGGCCACCCCCGAGGTTGCCAGCTTCATTATGGTCCCACTGAATTATGTGATGTTTGGTATCAAACAACTTGTCTCATCAAACCCGATATGATTCCCACGTCAGATTTAATATTACATGCACCCAGGTGGCTACCTTAGAGGTTGCCCCAGCCTTTCCTGTGCCCTAGTTGACAGCCTGCAACTGCTGCTGCCAAGATAGGAATGTGACCCCCTACCAGGTGGTGTGTATACCCCCAGAAGTCAGAAACAAAGGCCTGCCCGGGAAGGAGGTGACACCTCTCTCCCAGACTGGGCGGCTAGTGAAGTGCCACATAAAGGCAGTGAGCTTTATAGGTTACACCGCCTCTGTAATGGATCCAGGCTGCCTCCCAAAGGAGGAAACAGTCATCCCCCTTTTCCCAGGCACATTTGCTCCTGAGCAGGTGGGAAAATTATGTAGTCAGCAGGAGTACACCCCCAGAAGGCTAGCCACACCCCTAGAGTGGGCTACCTGGTCTGTACAGCCAAGGAAGATTTCTGCCATTTTTAAAAGTGTCAGAATAGAGGGTTCTGGGTAGCAAAAGTGCGCACACCCCCGGATGTGGTCCCCTTAGGGGCAGATTAGCCGCTGGGGCTAGTAGGCCATTGGCTACTTGCACCCACACCCCTAGCACCCTTAAATATAGGAATTAAGGAGCACCTTTGGCACCAAAATCTCAGATCTGATTCGCCTTGCAACCAAGGACAAAGTAGAGTCCCGAGTTTGCGACCTCAGGACCTGCACAAAGCAAAGGCGCGATACTCTGCACCTGTGTCAGCCACCCTGCAACTCATCCTGGACCACAGACTGGTTCCCCACAAGTGAGGAGCCCCTCTTGGAGCCAAAGGCAACTCTAGTCTCCCTTGGACTAGAGGTCCTAGTCCACTGCAGCCTGTAGGTAAAAGCACGCTCCTGGAACCAAAAAATCCCTGACTATCGGGCCGACAGAGGAATTGGCCAAAAGTATATGGTCCTGTGCATTGTGAGCAACGTAGTCCTGACCTCCAGCAAGTTTCAGGTGGCTACCATTTTCCCCCGGAGTCCAGGATGTCGAAGTAACTCCAAGCTGAAACTTGCTGCTCCCAAAGCTTGTTGGTAGCCATTACGGCAACCACTACCTTTGTTCGACGCTGTAACCCAAGGCAACTATGCAGCATCTTCAACCCGCCACAGCATGTTTCCTCACCAACACCATCTAAGCGGTAAAACCACCTCCTGCTTCAGCACCAGGAACAGCCAGGACAACTCTGCACCACGACCTACGAGCCAGGTAAAATTCAACTAACTATCTTGGCCTGGTCCTGGGATCCGCATTACCATAACCCCCAGTGGGTTCCATACAACTCGACCTGAAACTGACCGATTGTCCCAGTGCTTTTTCCCAATGACCGCAACATTAAAGCTTTGCAGTAATAAATGCACTGATTTATTTTTCTTTCTAAAATCCATAACTCGGTTTATACTTATCCGATTGTCTTCATTTTGGTGTCTAAATTTATATAAAAATCTGCTTCATTTTTATAAATTGGTGTTGGATTTCGTTTGAGTCATGTAAGTTACTTATTGTCCATGATGGTACTCTGAAATGCTTAAAATATGTTCCTCTAGTAAAGCCTGACTGCTCTGTTCCACACTACCAGGACTGAGCAAGGGATTTATTAATGTGAATCCAAAGGACCTATTTGGAGGTATTGTGAGAGTATTGCATAGTGAAGCCTAACCAGCCTCACTACATAATACTCCACTTTCCTACAATAACTAAATGGTACATACCTGCATGGGGCACTTGCATGCCTAGTACATAGATCACACCAGCATTCTGGATATTTTATGCAACGTGGCCTGCACAGGCCCCTACAACTTGGCAATGGAAGCTCCTGGGGGTGGCATCCACTGGATGTGCACCCCCGGGGTGCTTCCGGCAGATGGTGCAGGCCAATCTCTGTGGGGTTATGATTGGCTCTTTTAGGCTCAGGTGGAGTTTAGTTGGCAGTTGGTGCGCTTTGGGGTCAGTTGGGCACAAGTAAGCATGCTGTGGTCCTGGTAGGTATGGTAGGACTGTTACCTTTGTCTAGTGAGCCATTTATCTTAGGGAAATAGTGCCTTTTTCATTAAATAGCATTTAGCGATGTCTGATTAAGCGGACTCTATGAGGGACGTGCTGAAAGTTCTATGAGACTTGGGTAGGGAGGGCCTTATCAGACCAGGCATTTTATCTAAGGCATGGGTTGGCCTGACCTGCCCCCAAAAGGTATGCGGCAAGCAGCGTTGCAGTGACTGTGTTCTCCCGCTCACCACCGCAAGCTAAAATTAAGATTAGAGGTGAGTCACTGATAAAAACCGAGATGGTAGGCCTTATGCTTGAGGCGAAGTATAAAAGTGTGCCTGGGAACTTATGTGTTCCAGGCAGTGACGGTCCGTCAACTGTGGGAAGAAGTCACACTCCCTCCCATGTGGCTAAAGGAAAACGGCCGGCCAGCAAAGAAAGTGCCCACGGAGAGGGAGCGATTGAGTGCGCGAAGGTGTGCACTGAAGCGACCCTGCATGCGAGTTACGTGGTGAAGGCCGGCAGGGGACAGCAGAGTGGTCTCAGCGCAAGCACTCCTAACGCAGACAGGTGGCGCCGGAGAGACTCGACAAAAGTGAGGTCACTGTGCCCACTGAAATAAGAACAAGTCCCTACCTCAATACAGCATGCCTCGCAAAGCAGCGCATGCGCTGCCCAGGCTCGACCTAAAAATTAGCGGCACAAGTTTTATGGCTGATTTACCCGCTTCAGTTAACCAGAGGGGGAAAAGAAGGTACGCAAGGCTCCCTGCACCGGCACACACAGGGGTGCTGTGGAAGGTGTATCAGAGTTACACCATATAGCCCAAAGGAGGTCCAGGATAAGGCGAAAAAGGCGGTACAAGTGACAGCAAGGGAGATAGAGGGGGGTGGGGGGAGATGAGGCAACAGGTAAGGCTTGCAGGAGGGTTCCAAGGCAGATGGGTGTGGGTGGCAGGCATGGGTCAGGGTGAGTTTATGGATGAGATGGCAGGGCCCAGGATCACAGACCCCTCAGGTTGTGGCGACCTACAGGGCATTGTGGGGAAAAAACTACATGCTGACACTAGCTGCAGTGAACAGTATCTGGTCAGGTTAAAAACGACCTGGGATTACCAGCTCGAAGAGTGGGAGAGATTTTGGGCAACCATCCCGACAGCGCAGGAGGAGAGAAACATCACAGCGCAGAACCAGTACAAGGACAAAATATTAAAAGGAAGTTGTTTGATGGTGAAGTGGGTGATGGAAAACGTCCATGTGCGAGTGGTTATGCTGCAGAGGGGGACATGGAGTGTGAACTAAATTATGAAGAAGGGGAAATTCTGCACTGACAAGAAGTCAGGGCTACGCCAGAGGGTACAAGGGAAGGGAGTGGGGGGAAAACTAATGTCTCTCACAGTACCACTGTGTTACAGGTGGGTGTATCGGCGTTCAACAAGAAGAAGGGAGGAAGAAGCTGGAGGCATTCAAAAGAGGAGGGCGAGCACAGGCGAGCATCTCCAGAGGCAGCGAAAAAGCTCAGAGCAGGTGAGCAACAGTGGTGTAGATGGAGGAGACAACATTGGTGGACAAACGGGTTTGGACAAATAAAGTGGATATGGGTGTGGGTAAATGCCCAAGTCCGAAGGAGTTGAGAATAACGGTTGCACCAGGTAAGGAAGACAACAAAGAAGTAAGGGAGGAGACCAGAGGTAAAACATGGGAGTCATAGGAGAAAGCACAAGAGAAAGAAACAAAGTTGGGGGAGACTGAAACTAAAAGTAAATGGAAGGGTTTGAAGAAATTGCCATACATAGGGGTGTCAATGCCTCCGGGGGCTCATTTGCCTAACACAACAAAGGAAAAAATCTGGAGAGGTGGATTTTTAGATGTTTACAAGTTGTTGCACAGAGAAGTACTATCAAAAGAGGGGTCAAAAGAAGAAGCATGGGTATTAGCTAGGAGGCCTCGGGCACCTACAACAATTGACACATGGATGTCAGCATTTTTTATTTATGCAAACGTCTACTATGAAATGTTTCCTGAGAGATCAGTGTTGATATTTCAATATATGGACACCGTTAGTAAAGCGCACATGGATTTTGAAGGGTTTGCCTGGTTAGATTAAGATGAGGAGTTCAGGGCAAGGATGGTGCTGAAGCCAGACAAGCCATGGGGAGAGGTAAAGAACGAGCTATGGCTACAGTGGCTTTATCCACAAAGACCGCCTCCTGCATTGCATATAGTGAGTGGATTGGCGGTGCAATATCGCCTCTTTCTTAGGTGACCCACCTCAGGGAGGGTAGGGGGCTTGGGGTAGGAGACTGGGATCAAATCCTGTGTTCTACTGGAGTTTTAACAGGGTTTACTGCCTGAGGAATCCTTGCAAATGTAAGCATGAGTGCACAGTGTGGAGGGAAACAATGCAGTTTTGCAGTGTGTTGGGGAGCAAGCAAATTTCAGTGGCAGTGGACAGGGCAGGGGGAGGGTGGGTCATTTTAGCCTGATAACAAAGGCTTTTACTCCAGTTAAGATCAATACATTGAGTCACTGGCTTACGTTTTATCTGAACAGAGAAGATGTTTTGGTTTTGAACTGGGGATTTGGAGAAGGTTTTCGTTTAGGATATCAGGGTCCCAGGAAAAGGAGGTTTGCGGAGAATTTGAAATCAGCCAGGGAACAGCCGCAAATAGTGAAACAAAAGTTGGCAAAAGAGGTGGCTGAAGGGAAGATGGGAGGCCCATTCACATTTTGGCCATTGCCAGATTTGATGGTATCCCCATTGAGTGTTGTGCCTAAGAAAAATGGCGGAGAATTTTGAATGATTCATCACCTGTTTTGGCCCGAAGGGTCGTCAGTGAATGATTTCATTGCTAGAGAGGATACAGCAGTGTAGTTTGCTTCAGTAGATGTGGCTATGGCTTCGGTGTGAAGGGTGGAACCCGGTGCTGAGTTGGCAAAATGTGACATCAAATCAGCTTTTAGGTTACTTCCTTTCATCCTAGAGATTTTTCCTTTTTGGGAATTCAGTTTGCGAATCAGTTGTAGTTTGACAAAGTTCTGCCAATTGGCTGTGCGACTTTTTTGTAAGCTTTTTGAAACATTCAGTACTTTTTTACAGTGGTGTTTTACATTCAGGACAGGTCACGAGTTAGTCACTCATTATATGGATGACGCCTTGTTTATTGGGGCAGGTGGTACAAATGTGTGCAAAGAAGCATGGCAGACAAGCTGGGTGTTCCATTGGCACCGGAGAAAACTGAGGGCCCAAGTACCTGTGTGATATTTTTAGGTATACAAAATGGATACCGTGAGCACTGAGGCCAGGTTGCCGAGCCAGAAAGTAGGGAGATAGTGGGCTTGTTGGAAGAAGCAATTACAGAACATAAGCTCCAGCTGCGCCACATTGAACAATTGCTGGGTCATCTCAATTTTGCATGCCGAGTTGTGAAGGCAGGTAGGGCGATTTGTCACCGACTTGGTATTGCCATTACAGGGGCAAAATTGCCACACCGCAGGATTTGGATTTAGGCAGCAATGGAGGCAGATTTTGAAGTTTGGTTGATGTTCCTAAACGTTTTTAATGGGGTGACAATGTGATCACTGGATGATGACTTTGGTTGGTTCATATCTTCTTGGATGCAGCAGTATTGGATGTTTTTGGTCCGTTTTGGGAAGGCAGATGGTGTGCAGAGAAGTAGCCATCAAAATGGATGGAAGAAGGTATGAGCATTGCTTTTTTTTACCATTACTGGTGGCACTAGCTGTTTGGGACAAGAAGCTAGCAAACAAAACAGTGACTTTTCAAGTGGACAACCGAACAATGGTAGATTTGGTGAATGGTCAAAAGGCAAAGGATTGAAGGCTTCTGAAACTACTACAGAGGTTTATGCTAGGATGTCTGAAGTACAAAATGGTGTTTAGAGCCAAGCATGTGCCAGGTGTGGACAGTAACATCACAGATGCATTGCCTCATTCACAGTGGCAGAGATTTAGTGGTTTGGCGCCTGGAGCAGACTTCCAGAAAACTCAGGTACCACAAGAGGTTTGGGACCTAGCAGATTGAGAATTCTGGATTTGGTTGAGAAATCTATTGCAGTGAGCACAAGAACTTCTTACAAGCGGGCGAGGGAAGAATTCTTGGGCAGTGGTGCGGCATACAGAAATCAGGATGAGAAGGGGCTAATAGCCTAACAGGAAGATGTTGTTCGGTTTATCATGCGTAATATTGACAGAAGCATTTTGGCTACAACAATAGCAGGAAAACTGCCTGGAATATGCTTTTATGGAATATTTTCCTGGGGTACCGATCCCACAGGAGGTGAGATGGAAAGGAGAATGTTGCAAGGGTGGGCCAAAACACAGAAGAGAGGGCAGTTTCGAAGAGAACTAGTGTCAATGGGGAAATTGGTGTTGTTAATTAAATGTCTTTCATGTGTTTGTTTTTCCCTATTTGAAAGGCTATTGTTAAGGTTATGCATGTCGTGGTTATTTTTCAGTGCGTTTTGAATTTCTGAGTTGCTGGGTAAAAGCCAGGAAGGGGGCCTAAAAGTGGAGAACATTATATGGTCGGGAAATATATTGAGAGTTTTCCTTGTGTGTTCCAAAACGGATCAAAACAGGTAAAGGGGCAAGGTTGTTGTTCCATAAAATTGGCAGGCTAGTATGCCCAATGGAGCCCTGGCATGACATTAGGGCAGCATGGGATGCTCTGTCTGAACTAGTTTTCCTGCATGCAGATTAGAACTAGGTTACCTGCATCTCAGGTTCTTGGGGTCATGAGGAAAGTGCTAATGAGAATGGGGGGGGATCCTTCACTGTTTGGCACAAATTCTTTCAGGATTGGAGCTGCTTCAGAGGCTGCCTGATGAGGGTTTTCCTTTCAGGAGGTGATGAAATTGGGCAGATAGTCGTCTGGCTGCTGCTTACAATACATCAGCCAGTTGGAAGAGCCGTTAGGTTTGTTATTGTTTTAATGCTTGTTCTTTCATTTTAGGTTGCATGGTGGGAACATCCATGGCGATATTTACTATTTGATTTGTGGGACATTGTTTCTTAAGTGGGTGGCTAAGCAAGCAGAGAAGTATGCTTCTGCGAAAAATTTGGATTTACGTTTCGAATTAAAGATTGAATGGTAGGGCAGGGGTGGTATGAAGTGGGGTCAATTGCTGCCATTTTCATCAAACTTTGTGTTGGTGAGAGCGTGTTTGGATGTCTTGGTGTTGCATTTAGGCAAGAATGACTTGGTGCAGTTGTTGGGTTTGGCAAGAATGACCTGGTGCAATTGTCAGGTTTGGCTTTATTCAAGGAGATGAAGAAAGATATTGACTTGATTTGTAGAATGTGGTCGGAGACCCATGTGTTTTGGACAGCATTTGTGCCAAGAATTGTCTGGCATGGGGCAGTGAAGTAGACAGCGGTGTAAAAAGCAAAGTGAACAGGGATATGCAGCATTTTTGTAAAGCAAGGGGGTTGGGTTGGTCGGAGTACAAGGATATCAAAAAAGAGGACTTTATGTTCTGTAGGAATGATGGGTCCATCTTTCCTTCATGGGGAATGAATTGTACTTGTTGGAACTCAGAGATCGGTTAGCCCTGGCAATGAAGAGAGGGTGTTAACAAGAAGGCTGTTAGGGCGACAGCCAATTAGGCTTGCTTATGCTGATGGACGGGGATGGCTGTTGGGGCGACAGCCAACAGCTATTTTCTACATTTGTCAGAATGGGGGGAAAAGAGGGGGGCAGGAAAAACTCCTTGACTGGGTTTTTCCTGGTGCCAGAAATGGAGGAGCTCGTGACAGGCTGGAAGGTTTGGGGGCCTTGCAGGGTAGTCATTGGCAGAGGGAATACAGGGGAACGATGGTTGGGTCACGTGTGAAGGACAGCGAATAGAAGGAAAGGGGATGGTGAGGAATGAATGTTTGGAAGATGGTGTAGGAAGGTGGAATCTGACTGCATGGTTACCCCCACTTTTTTCTGGTGTTTTACTGGTTTTTGACTAGTCTGACTGGGATCCTGCTAATCAGGACCCCAGTCTATCTGCTTTCTCCCTAAATTGGTTGTTCATGTACTTTAGGTACACTCCAGATTGGATTCTGGGGTACCCTTATAAGTCCCTAGCATATGGTATACTATGTACCCAGGGCATAGGTACCCCAGAGGCCTCCCAGGGGCTGCAGCATGTATTATGCCACCCCTGAGAGACCATTTAAAATGACACAACAGGTCTGCTACAGCAGCCTGTGTAAGGTGGTGCATGCACCCCTTACTTAGATATAGGTTCACTATATCTATCCTAATCACTGCACATATAAACCTATCAGTCACCCCTATGGCAGGCCTTATCAATCCTGAAGGCAGGGTGCTGGGTTTTATGTGAGAGGGTGCCCATGCATGAGCAGAGCCCCTCTGCAGCCTTCGGAACCTATTCTCCGGGGTTGTTTGTGATGCAGCCAACCATATATACTTAAGTGCATTATAACCTCGCGGTAAATGCTAACTTTAAAACGGCTGCATGGAAACATGTCGTGTTTGGTGTCAAACACCTTGGAATCATACCTCCACACCAGTAACTGGTGTGGGAGGTATGATTCCACACTCCTAGAGGGAGAAATATGACAACACCGGTACACCCGGTACCAGCTTTCTTGACCCTGGCATCACAAAATGGATGCTGCCAGCCACAGACACGAGTCTGCCCTCCTGCTGCTGGACGAAACTCCGGCAGGGGAAGGTTTGACAATAGGTTTCCTGTCACAGGGAGGTGTGACCACCTCCAAGACAGGCTTTAGTGTATTGGGGCTGGGTGGGTGCACTCTGAGAGTGCTTTGATGTCTGCACTGGGGGCACATTTGGTGTCCCTGGGCATAGTCCAGCTCAAACCGGTTGCAGGAGCCATTTGCTCCTGCTCTGGCGCGAAACTGGACAAAGGACATGGGTGTAGCCACCCCTCTGTCCTGACCCTCCCATAGGTGGGTCCCCAGAGTTTGTCCCACCCCTTCCTTGGGTATAAAATAGGAACCCCTGACTACAGGACTTTGGATATTACCTGGACTAAACTCTGCTACAGAAACCAAGTACTTTGACTATCTGCACGACGCTGGATGACTGAAGAATCTCCCTTGGAGTAAAGGATTTACTCCCCTGCTGAGCAGGCACCTAGACGCATCTGACCGGTTTGCATCTACGAAGCTCCTGAAGGACTCTGAAGATTTCTGCAATACAGGAGGTGGGTTTCCATGGTCTCTGAGGTTGATCTGCGCTCTCAGCAATTCTGAGGCCCGTATCCCTTGTGGGGACCATGCAACCTGAACCCCTGGGCACCATGTACATTTGCAGCAGCATATGCTTTTTGGCGACCCCTGAGGCTGTGCTTTGGGCTACTTGTAGTCCTGACCCTGAGCAGTAATTCCACCGAAGATTTCCGGCCTACACTCCACGAGTGTTCCGTGGGTTGGTATTTAGTGATTCAGCTTGAGGTCCCTTCGCGATCCCTGGTCCGTTGGCCTGTGGGTCCCTGTGAAGGCAACTTTAACTTTCAGTGGGCTTCTCTGGTTGCTCCAGACGTGCCCTGACTCTCCATAGCTTGGAGAGTCCCCAGGACCTTGCTGGTCCTCACAGAAGCATCTTTTCTGTGACCGCGTGGGTTGCCGTTGCCAAGGCTTGTTGGTGTTCAATCCGGACACTGACCCCCCAGCACTCGACATCCTTCGTGGGACAGCTCACCTCTGGACTTTGGCTGTCGTCAGCACCTTCTGGTCCCCGTGGCTGCAGAGTCAAGCTTCACCTCTTCTCACTTGAAGCACCCAACATCGGTGGGCATTCGATTGCTCCGCTCCTGGTCACGTGAAGTGACCCAGACTTTGTCCCCTCTGCTTTCAGGTTCTTCTCATCTCCTATCCAGGCTTGGATCACACCGGACACTTTTCTTCTCCACGGCAGCAGTACTTTTTCGCATCACGCCATTGAAAACGACGAGGGTTTCCGACACCACTTGACCCCTATGCACCCGGCTCCTCTGGGATAGGTAACACGGGTACCTCGGTACTCTCAAGGGTGCTGGCCTTAGAACCTTCTATGTTTAGCTGGGTTTGCTTAAAGTCCTCTCCGAAGTGTCCTTAATCTTTACATTTCCAACCACGACTTTCCCATACAGTTGTACGGAGCTCGCGCCTGTGTTCACACACTGCACCTGTCCTCCGTGGGTCCCCTGTGTCACTACTTTGGGTGGTTCCTTGGGGTCCCAGCGATTCTACGTGCTTTAGGCACTGTGTCTAGTCAAGTCGTGGTTGTTATACCACTTTTTTAGTATATGGTTTGGTCTCCCCCTGGAGCCCACTGTGTATTGTGCTATTTACTGTCGTTCTAGTGATTTAATATTGTGTGCCTTGTTCTCTAATCTCATAAAGAGGTTAGTAGAGAGTGTTTAGTAATAAATACATATATTTTATATATACCTGGTGTGGTTCTCCTTTCATTTGGTCATTCAGGAGGTTATATACTGGTAAAACAAGCTGCTTTACATTCCTTCGAGACTTAGCCTGAAGGCTGCTCTCCATAGCTACCACTAGGATAGCTTTCAATAAAGGTTGTCTTTAACCTAATCATCAATAAAGGTCGTTTGGACTGGTGCAAGGTGCCCACTTTAATTAGTGGACAGCATATACCAGGCCAACTTCTCACATTGGTGTGCAGCGGTTGGGATTCAAGCTTGCTATTGTTTTACCAGATAATCTCATTGAGTGACTAACTGAAAACCACTAAAAGTACTTAGGTACATATAAATCAAGACTAGAATAAAGTAAGTTCTACTGAACTTAGAGTTGGGTAAGTAAAGGGCCTAGCACACCCTTTCTCCAACTCAAGAGAGTTTCAGTTCCCACTAGGGTAGGTAGGTGCCTACACCACACCACACTAGTATGTCTTCTAGGCCAGAAGCCAGTGGGCCTCTGCCAACTAAGTATGACCACATCTCATTTCAGGAATTGAGAACCATGTGTACATCTAGAAAACTGAAGACAGGGAAAAACCCAAACACTCAACGCCTCATAGAGGCTTTGATTTAGATGACCTCAGAAAGACCCCAAGGTCTGATGAGGCAGGCAAAGGGGGTGGAGCAGCAGAAGAGGAAAGGCCAGGAAGTGAAAACTTCTATGACCTGGACTCTGATGCTGGCCAGGAGGATCAAACTGATCCTAACCTGGACAATCCAATTCTTCCTGAGGGTGAGGAAGTAGGCCTCAGTGGCCCTCTCTTTACCCCACCTGGAAGGGTTAACAGTTTACCAAGAAGATCAAGATCTCCTTCTCAGGAATCTAATCATTCTGGTACTTCTGTAGGGAGCTCTGTTTCTCATAGGACCTCTGCTTCTCATAGGACCTCTGCTTCTCATAAAAGGGAGTCCTCTTATGAGAAGAAGTGCCAACTGCTTGAGTTTGAGAGAGCTAAGCTCAGAATCAAGAGAGAGCAATTGGCCTTAGATAGGGAATCCCTGGAGCTTCAGAGAGCTTCTCAAAAGTTGGGGCTAGAGCCCCATGGTGGCAGCAACAGTGTCCCTAGGAGTAGAGAATATACTCATGACCATAGGAACCTGAACAAGATTGTCCCTCCCTACCAGAGTGGGGATGACATCCGCAAATGGATAACTGCACTGGAGAGGGCCTGTAAGGTACAGAGGGTCCCTCAGGAGCAGTGGGCAGCAATCTTGTGGCTCTCCTTTGCAGACAAAGGTAGAGACAAGCTCCTCACTGTTAGAGAAGAGCATGCTGATAATTACAAAGTCTTGAAGAGTGCTCTGATTGATGGGTTTGGCTTAACCACTGAGCAATACAGGATTAAGTTCAGAGATACCCAAAAGGCACAGACTCAAGACTGGGTTGACTTTGTAGATTGTGCTACTAAGGCTCTGGAAGGTTGGATACATGGCAGCAAGGTGCATGACTTTTTAGGATTGTACAATTTGATTATGAGGGAGCAGATCCTTAATAATTGTCAAAACCAACTTTTACACCAGTACCTGATGGACTCTGATCTGACCTCTCCCCAAGAATTGGGAAAGAAAGCAGACAAATGGGTCAGAACCAGGGTAAAGCCAAAGAATCAGGGTGGTGACCAGAAGAAAGATTCTTCCAAGAGCCAAGAGAAAGGTGGGGATAAATCAAAAGATAAATCCACCACAAGGCCCCAAAAGTCCTCTTCTGGGGATGGGTCCCAAACTTCTTCCTCCCCTGAAAAGAAGCCTTATTGCCATGTCTGTAAGAAGCCTGGCCACTGGAAAAATGACCCCATTTGCCCTAGGGCCAGCAATAAGGAAAATGTTCCTCCCAGCAATACTACCACTCCTCCTGGTACTACAAGTAGTAATCCCCCAGGTGGTAGTAATGCACCCAAAAAGTTAGGTGGGTTCTCATGGGGAACTGAGGTGGACCATAATTTAGAAAGGTCCCCCTCACAGGCCTTCTCAGTCTGTGATGGTGGCATGGGATTTGCCACTTTTACTGTCAGTCCTAATTCTTTGGGCAAGTACAGACAGGAGCCACTGATAAATGGTCAGAAAGCTTTGGCATTCAGAGACACAGGGGCTAGTGTCACCATGGTGACAGGGAAACTAGTCCCCCCTCAACAGCTTTTACCTGAGTTTAAGTACCAGGTGACCAACATTGATGGTATTAGAACAGATCATCCCATGGCCATAGTCAATCTCAGCTGGGGAGGGATCACTGGCCCAAAGAAAGTGGCAGTGTCCCCAAACTTGCCTGTAGATTGCCTGTTGGGCAATGATCTGGAAATTTCAGCCTGGGCTAAAGTTGAATACCAGGCCCATTTAAGAATGTTAGGCCTCCCTGAGAAAGTTGGTGGGGCTCTTAGGGCCTCAGCCCAATCCCAGGGAAATTTTGGAGAGGTGGAGCCTGAAAGAATGGCCCACTCTACTAAGAGAGCAGAAGGGTTGAAGAAAAGTATTTTCCCCCCAAGACTATAGGTAAGGGTCAGCTTCCTCAGGGAACTGATCCTACACCCAGTGAAGGAACTGCCCCAGAGGTGGTCAGGCCTGGCCTGGCAACACCCCTGATGGCAGGGGGCCCTTCCAAGGTGGTACCCAGTCTGGAACAGGTATCCTGCCCCTCTCTACCCTACCTCAATCAGCCCAGGGCTGCAGAGGTCAGTGAGGTCAGTGGACCCCTAAGGGCCCACTGCCCAGAGGAACCCCCCCATCAACAGATTAGGGGCACCCAGTCTAGTAGCCCTAGCCTGGAGAAAACTCCTCAACACACTGAGGGACCCCTCTTACCATTGAATAGGGACCACCCCCAGATGGACTCTGTTGGGCAAAGGCAAACCTGGGACCAAGTGGTTCCAAACCTACCATGTCCCCCCAGTGTTCCAACCAAAAGGACCCAACCCCCAGCTGTAGGCAGCCAGAGGTTGACCCTTAGGGCCAGATACAACTCAGTCATGGAAAGAAAGGCCTCCATGGTGACCAGTGATCTGAGGAAGCTGAGGCCAACTTTATTAGGGCCTCACTTCTCTACTCAGACACCCCACCAGCCTTTTACTTTGCCAAAACACCCTACAGGTAGAAATCCCAACTTTTGGAGACCATCCCATACCCTTAGGGGTAGGGACTGCTTAGTGGATCATAAGACAGGGGGTATCCATGCTAGTGCAGGATATTCCTTATATGGCCACTTAGTCAATAAAGGCTCAACTGGACAAGGTTAGCCTTATCTCCTTTCGTTTGGGGGGGGTTATGTAGGAAGGTGGAATCTGACTGCATGGTTACCCCCACTTTTTTTCTGGTGTTTTGCTGGTTTTTGACTAGTCTGACTGGGATCCTGCTAATCAGGACCCCAGTCTATCTGCTTTCTCCCTAAATTGGTTGTTCATGTACTTTAGGTACACTCCAGATTGGATTCTGGGGTACCCTTATAAGTCCCTAGTATATGGTATACTATGTACCCAGGGCATAGGTACCCCAGAGGCCTCCCAGGGGCTGCAGCATGTATTATGCCACCCCTGAGAGACCATTTAAAATGACACAACAGGTCTGCTACAGCAGCCTGTGTAAGGTGGTGCATGCACCCCTTACTTAGATATAGGTTCACTATATCTATCCTAATCACTGCACATATAAACCTATCAGTCACCCCTATGGCAGGCCTTATCAATCCTGAAGGCAGGGTGCTGGGTTTTATGTGAGAGGGTGCCCATGCATGAGCAGAGCCCCTCTGCAGCCTTCGGAACCTATTCTCCGGGGTTGTTTGTGATGCAGCCAACCATATATACTTAAGTGCATTATAACCTCGCGGTAAATGCTAACTTTAAAACGGCTGCATGGAAACATGTCGTGTTTGGTGTCAAACACCTTGGAATCATACCTCCACACCAGTAACTGGTGTGGAAGGTATGATTCCACCCTCCTAGAGGGAGAAATATGACAACACCGGTACACCCGGTACCAGCTTTCTTGACCCTGGCATCACAAAATGGATGCTGCCAGCCACAGACACGAGTCTGCCCTCCTGCTGCTGGACGAAACTCCGGCAGGGGAAGGTTTGACAATAGGTTTCCTGTCACAGGGAGGTGTGACCACCTCCCAGACAGGCTTTAGAGTATTGGGGCTGGGTGGGTGCACTCTGAGAGTGCTTTGATGTCTGCACTGGGGGCACATTTGGTGTCCCTGTGCATAGTCCAGCTCAAACCGGTTGCAGGAGCCATTTGCTCCTGCTCTGGCGCGAAACTGGGCAAAGGACATGGGTGTAGCCACCCCTCTGTCCTGACCCTCCCATAGGTGGGTCCCCAGAGTTTGTCCCACCCCTTCCTTGGGTATAAAATAGGAACCCCTGACTACAGGACTTTGGATATTACCTGGACTAAACTCTGCTACAGAAACCAAGTACTTCGACTATCTGCACGACGCTGGATGACTGAAGAATCTCCCTTGGAGTAAAGGAGTTACTCCCCTGCTGAGCAGGCACCTAAACGCATCTGACCGGTTTGCATCTACGAAGCTCCTGAAGGACTCCGAAGATTTCTGCAATACAGGAGGTGGGTTCCCATGGTCTCTGAGGTTGATCTGCGCTCTCAGCAATTCTGAGGCCCGTATCCCTCGTGGGGACTGTGCAACCCGAACCCCTGGGCACCATGTACATTTGCAGCAGCATATGCTTTTTGGTGACCCCTGAGGCTGTGCTTTGGGCTACTTGTAGTCCTGACCCCAAGCAGTAATTCCACTGAAGATTTCCAGCCTACACTCCACGAGTGTTCCGTGGGCTGGTATTTAGTGATCCAGCTTGAGGTCCCTTCGCGATCCCTGGTCCATTGGCCTGTGGGTCCCTGTGAAGGCAACTTTAACTTTCAGTGGGCTTCCCTGGTTGCTCCAGACGTGCCCTGACTCTCCATCGCTTGGAGAGTCCCCAGGACCTTGCTGGTCCTCACAGAAGCATCTTTTCTCTGACCGCGTGGGTTGCGGTTGCCAAAGCTTGTTGGTGTTCAATCCGGACACTGACCCCCCAGCACTTGACATCCTTCGTGGGACAGCTCACCTCCGGACTTTGGTCATCGTCAGCGGCTCCTGGTCCCCGTGGCTGCAGAGTCAAGCTTCACCTCTTCTCACCTGAAGCACCCGACATCGGTGGGCATTCGATTGCTCCGCTCCTGGTCACATGAAGTGACCCAGACTTTGTCCCCTCTGCTTTCAGGTTCTTCTCATCTCCGATCCAGGCTTGGATCACACCGGACACTTTTCTTCTCCACGGCAGCAGTACTTTTTCGCATCACGCCATTGAAAACGACGAGGGTTTCCGACACCACTTGACCCCTATGCACCCGGCTCCTCTGGGATAGGTAACACGGGTACCTTGGTACTCTCAAGGGTGCTGGCCTTAGAACCTTCTATGTTTAGCTGGGTTTGCTTAAAGTCCTCTCCGAAGTGTCCTTAATCTTTAAATTTCCAACCGCGACTTTCCCATAGAGTTGTACAGAGCTCGCGCCTGTGTTCACACACTGCACCCGTCTTCCGTGGGTCCCCTGTGTCACTACCTTGGGTGGTTCCTTGGGGTCCCAGCGATTCTACGTGCTCTAGGCACTGTGTCTAGGCAAGTCGTGGTTGTTATACCACTTTCTTAGTATATGGTTTGGTCTCCCCCTGGAGCCCACTGTGTATTGTGCTATTTACTGTCGTTCTAGTGATTTAATATTGTGTGCCTTGTTCTCTAATCTCATAAAGAGGTTAGTAGAGAGTGTTTAGTAATAAAATACATATATTTTATATATACCTGGTGTGGTTCTCCTTTCATTTGGTCATTCAGGAGGTTATATACTGGTAAAACAAGCTGCTTTATATTCCTTCGAGACTTAGCCTGAAGGCTGCTCTCCATAGCTACCACTAGGATAGCTTTCAATAAAGGTTGTTTTTAACCTAATCATCAATAAAGGTCGTTTGGACTGGTGCAAGGTGCCCACGTTAATTAGTGGACAGCATATACCAGGCCAACTTCTCACAGATGGTTTTGGGGCTGTTCTTGTTGGGGGGGCGTGGTTTAAGGATGAGGAGGTCAGGAAAATTATTGTTTTAGTGAGGTGGGGTTTTTATCCCTTGGTCTAATATTAATAAGTTCCCAATCTGCATGCCTGTCCTAATAAAGTAGCCTTGTGCTGTCACTTGGCTTTCTTACTCTGCACCGTTTTGCCTGATGTGGAGTTGGGCCCACCGGTTGCCTGTTTACTGTGTCTGGCGTTGGCAGTCTTCCACAGCTGGTCATCCGTTTTCATCACTGTTGTCCATGCCGCCCGTTGTTAGTGTGTGGGCATGCTGTTGCTGTCTACTGAGGTCCAGCACACCCTAATGGTGAGAGATAACTACTGTACTTTTGCTGTAGTGTGCTCCATCCTGAAGCTGATTTGCCCCACCCCACCATGTGAAAAGTGTACACAGGCAAGCAGCGTACTAGTGCTGCAAACACTGTGAAGTATTGAAGTATCGTGACAGGCCTCATCAGATTCTGCAGGCTCTGTTATGTACCAAAACGGATGGCAGCATCGTGTCTCTATGAAAAAGGAGAGAATGTAGAGGTGGGTGCTTCCAGGAGCAAAAATGCAAAACTCTTGCAGCTACCTGTAAAAGTGGGGGAAAAAACCATAAAACCTGCAATTGTGAACATTGTAAACAAGCACTAAATGCATAGCTAAAGTGACCAGACAGCAAGTAACAGACAGCAGTTTACTAAGTGTCACCATGATGCATACTACTGCCAATGACATTCAACTATTTGACATGCTTTCAGCGCCGTCGTCAATAGCAGATAGATGAAAAGATGGAAAGTATGAATCACAAGGTTTGAGAACTATTTGTCTGCTATAAAAGAGGCTGACCCAGCTATAAGAAGGTCTATTCTGCTCCAGCTTGTTGGGGGAGAAGTACATATAATGTTCCTCTCCCTTCCTGACATAGGCCAAGACAATTTCTATGTGGCGGCCACTTTGAATCTGCAGTTCAGCACGCAGGCTAATCCCGACTATGAGCGGTTTATCCTTAGACTGGCAAAGCAAGGACCAAGTGAGTCCATCAACGCTTTCTTTGCTTGCCTTCGAGGGTTAGCGAGCACATGTGAGTTTGGAAATGTTGATAAGGAGCTATGTGCCTGGATAATTCAAGAGTGCTGTTCATCTGAGCTACAAAAAGAAATCTTAAACAGCGCAGAGATGCCATTGGCCACCATATTGGCTCTGGGGCACACTCATGAATGGGCCAACACGTGCAGCACGCATAGTCGCCACTAATGACTAAAGTCATCCAGTCAGAAACAAGTGAAGAAGATCATCTGCTGATAAAGAAACCATCTCCTAAAACTCAGAGCAAGCCTTGTGGGTACTGTGGAAACCTGCAACACCGTGACCATCAGTGCTTAGCCAAAGCAAGACCTGTGTGTGGGAAATTAAACAATTTTGCAGGAGTCTGCAGGTTTCTAGCTTCAGCAAAGCCAACCACTGAGGCCTGGGCTGTAAAACCCAAGCCTACAGTAGCACACCTAGCCGCCTGTGTCATCAGACTTAGAACAAGTCCACCTAATTTCAGCGATTGTTAATCCAGCATTGATTAAAAAGGATCTAAGCCAAAGTGTGAGCTGTACATTCATTGACATCCCATGACCAGTCTCAGACACTAGTGCCAGTTAGTGTGTTATGTCCAGGACTGATCATTATAAACTGCGTCCAGTGCCAGCACTATATAAAACATCCATGTGGATATGTGAATGTGGCCGTTCCTCCCCCATTTACATGGCAGTGATGTTCTTGATCAAAGTCATGCATCAAAATGAGTACATCATGTCAAGCTTCTTTGTAAACAAGTCAAAAGGAACTACGTTGATCAGTTGCAGTGCAGCAGAATACTTAAAGGTGATCATGTTTGACTTTTCAAAGTGTTGCTGGAAGAGTTTGCTGAAGTATTTAAGGGCATCTGGTGTTTGACCGGCAGAGTTGTGCAACTTCACATTCTATCCTACCATCCAGCCTGTTGGCCTTCAACAACGAAGGGTTCTGTTCCACATACAAACTCGGGGAGAGAAGAAGAAGTTGTAATCTTCCCGAATAATAGAAAAGGTAGAATGGTCTTTTCCCTGGATCTCTCCTATCATTGTAGCAAATAAATTAAAGCAGCCAAGTGCCATTCGCATCTATGTGGATATGAGGATGCTGAACAGAGCCATACGTCGAATGCCATTTGACACCTACCTTTGATGACATTATCATTGAGATAAATGACACCAAGTGGTTCTTGAAGCTAGATCTAAAATCTGGCTACAACCAGATTCTTTTTATAAGGACTTGAGATGAGATACATAACAACTTTCTGTACGCATGTTGGGCTGAGGCACTACTGACGGCTCAACTTTGGTATCTCTAGTGCAGTTGAAGTTTTTCAGAACTGTAAAGTGAAATGCTGCTCAGCCTGGAGGAAGCATTCGATGTCATTGATGACATTTTAATTTATGCAACCATGGTCGAGCAACTCCATGATCGATTGCAAGCACTATTAAAATGGATCCAGAGATAGTGGTCTCACCATTGATCGGAAAAAATGCTAATTTTTGACAAGCAACATCAACAACTTTGGATATAAATTCTCTGAGAAAGGTGTGTCTCCAGATCCCAAGAAGGTTCAGGATGTCCAACAAGCTTGACGCCCAAGCAATGTATCCAAGTTAAGAAGTTTTCTGGGCATGGTTACCTATTGTACGAGGTCCATACAAAACCTAACAGCGCTGACCAAGCCTCTGAGAGAGCTGTTCAATGTCAATGCTCCGCGGATAACAGAGAAGAACTAATAGCAGGCATTTGAGAACAGAAAAGCAGCTTTGTCAGCAGACACTACAATGAAGTATTCTGATCCTGCAAAGCAAAAGGGGCTAGTTGTTGATGCTTGTCCAAAAGGACTAGGGGCGTTTCTCATGCAGAAACAACTTTCTGATGTGTGAACACCAGTTTCATATGACAGCAGAGCCTTGATAGACAATGGGCAAAGGTATTTGTAGATAAAACGTGAGACAATTGCAATGCTGGGCAGCTGCTGACATTTTCATATGTATCTGTATGGAAACACCTTATGGTAGGTACCGAGGATAAACCCATCATACCCATATTTCAAGGATCAAAATTGAAGCTACCCCCAACTATTGAAACATGGGTATTACAGCTACAGGAATACTTATTTGAAACAGTTTATTGACCAGGACATGAAAATCAAGAGGTCTGTCTCACCACTACCAAGAGGCTATGAAAGCAGAAAGCAGAGACAGAACAAGCAAAGTATACTGAAGAATATGTTAGGCTGGTGGAAGAGAGTTCTCGCCCTACACCTCCAGTGAAGACAAGTAATTCCAACTCATCAAAAGAGCCATTGAATACGGAGCTGGTGGCCAGTACTCAACGAAGCTCTCACCTTAATTCAGGTGCTATACAATATTTGTCAAGATTTACCAGTGGCAGAAGATGGTCTGCTCTTGAGACATTTGCTGGTGATCCCATGCCAGTTGATATTTATCTTGATGCAAGCTGTTCATCAAATATATCAAGGGATAGTTAAAACAAAAAGTAATCTCTAACAGAAAGTATGGTTTCCTGATCTAGAAGCTCATGTGGAGAGAATGGTGGCTGACTGTCATGTCAGGCAGCAGGGCCAGATGTTCTGGCTCCAATTTAGTCCCAGGATGCCCCAACATCTCAGTGAACAAGATTGAGTGCTGGTTTTGCCCCTCTCCTAGGAATTCAACAATTCGATTTTAGTAAATATCCAGAAGTAGAAGTTATACCTAAGCTAGAGAAGATGTTTTCCACCTATTTCCTTCCGCAAGAGGTCCGGACCGATCCTTTTCAAGGTCACAAACTTTCAGTGCACTTCAGTTCTCTCAACATGAAACATAGGAAGATTATGCTGAGGTGACCTTATGTCAATGGAGATGCCAAATGATTTATGAGGACTTTGAATAAGGTAATCAATATTGCTGAAATTGATAGTGACCACATGGAGTGGGCCATCTTAAAGTTCCTTCGAGATTATAGAAACACCTCATGCCAGCACTAAAGTGTCCCCCATTAGCCTAATAGGTGGCCCTCACCCAAGGAAAGTCATCCTGAACCATTCTTCATTGACCCTCCCTGCTACAAATAGCCACACAGTCAGTGACTACAGACGCTCGCTGAAACGATACAGCAGGCCACTGCAGACATGCAAAGTGGAAACCACTTATGGTGAATGATCCAGTGCTATTAAGATCTCAAGTGTGCGGAAGCATGTCAAAGCCTAGGTTTGAGCCACAGCTGTGGCGTGTTTTTGGAGTGAAGGGGACAATGGTCACTGCAGCTCAGGGAGGTGCTAGCATCATCTGGAACATCTCTCATTGAAAACAAATCATTGAACAAGTGGTGCAGAAAGGTGGGCTTTGCTCCAATCATGAAGATATCAAAGAGACCTCGCCACTGTCACCTCGTGGGTTGGGTTACGGGGTGCAGAAATGTTTATTGCCAAACCCATTGATATCAATTGGGTTGGCTAGTACCCGGACTGAGACGCCAAGGAGAGCCTGCACTCAGCCATCTGGGGACTCTGAGGTTAATCCTTGTTTTCGGGGCCACCCATATTAGCTGAGGCCACATTCACAGCCCTCGCAGTATTGTGAGAGTTATGTTCTCTAATTATCTGACTGAAGTCAATTTGTTAATAATAGCTCCTGCAACCTCAGTGTTTATTTTAGATGATGGATTTATTTTCTTTGTGTTATATTTTACTCTTCTCATGCTTACCTGTGGCAATGCAGGTAGGTTATGGCATCTATCCGGCATTTCGGAAGGAATGTTGGGGCAGATTAATAAGAACTTGCATTGACTTTGCGTGACACAAGTCGTCTCAAGGCAACACAAGTCCTGGACTGTAATTTACTAAGTCACGCAAAGTCACTTTGTGTGGTTTAGTAAATACAAAGTAATGCAACACAGCACGTTGTGCTGCCTTGCGTTACTTTGCGTTGGTGAGGCATTACACAGGTGTAGCATGGGCATTCCCATGCACCCACCCATGTATTTTGATGCAAACGGAGATTTACAAAGACCTGTAAACCTGGATTTGCTCCAAAATGGTGTGCCTACTCGACTGAGGCATAAAAAGGAAGAAAACATTTTATTTCTCCTCATTACTTCCTGTAGGAAAGTGTCTCGTTTGACATGGTAACCCCCACTTTTTGCTTACTGGTGCTGATGCTTTTGATTGGAAGTGCACTGGGTCCCTGCTAACCAGGACCCAATGCCAGTGCTCATTCCCTAAAACTACACACATGTTAATTGTAAACCAATTGGCAAGGAATTTAGCAACCTTGTAAGACCTTGGTAAATGGTACACTTGGTACCCAGGGCATGGGTACTAAAGAGGGTCCATGAGGGCTGCAGCATGTATTATGCCACCCAAAGGGACCCTCACCTAAACTACACGTAGACTGCCATCGCAGGATGCATGAAATGGTGCAAGCCATTTTGAAAACATGACATTGCCCACGCCCTGTGTGCACTGCCCATGCACACTGCATGTACTATATGTAAGTCACCCCTACAGCAGGTCTTAGAGCCGTAAGGCAGGGTGAGGTATATTACACGTGAGCGCATATTTGCATGAGCAGATATGCCCCTGTGATGCCTATTTCCATTGCTAGTCATTGCAAGTGATCCGGAAGCCATGTACTGGACACTGGTCATCACCCAGCTACATAATGGCTTCCCTGAAAATAATGGTGTTTGATATCCAACACCTTGTCTTAATAAATCTGTACTGATGCCAATATCAAATTTATTTGGACATGCACCCAGAGGACACCCTAGAGGTGCCCCCGTAACCCTACTAGTCACTTAGTGTGTTGGCCGACTGGTATCTTCCAGCCTGCCACCACAGATAAGTTTCTGAACCCCTGCTAGGGAGAGCCCTCTGTAGGAAGCTGGCTCTCTATATAGTGTACCAAAATGAGGTACACTGTGCAGAGAGTCCAGGCGACCCATATTGGTTTACAGGGGCTTGCTTTAACAAACCCATAGTGCTTTATTTTGTGGGAGTGTGGTCGAGCAGCTTTAGGCTTATCAGAGGGGAGTGTTGAGCATTTGTTGTACACACATAGTCAATAAATGAGACACACACTCAAGGAAGAAATTTGAGACCAATTTAGGAAAAATAACATCAATTTTTATATTAGTTTAGATACCAAGATTATCAGAATTAGGTAATTCCTTTTTGAGTTAGCGATTTTACAAAATACATAGCTGTCATATTTGATGCATGAGCCTCGAACTCGGTAATGTAATCCTATGGGAGAAACATACACTGCATAGGTATACTTGCAAACGTTTGTCAGGGCTAAACTCTTGCACTTAAGGTACTTGGGGGCCAAGGTCCATAGAACCACCAGCAGCTAGGCTTTACCTGCGCTGGTGTGTCCAGGTGCAGAGGTGCTTGTTCGCAATGGCAGCCCTGAGTGCTACTGTTGAAGTCAATGGAGAATACCTACAAAAAAAGAAAGGCTGCACATGGGGACTTGGGGGCAAGTCCGGCAGAACCCAAAGGGGGGCTCAGCTCTTGACAGTCTCTAGGGCAAAGGGGCACCACCGGTTGGCTTGGACTTGGGCTATGGGGCTTGGGTGCAGAGGTGTTTTGTCTGGCGGGTTGCTTGCGTTGGAGGCACTCACTGCTTGAGGTCGACCTTGAGATGAGGACAAAACAGGAAAGTAGGTCCACTCTCGATGATGACCTCAGTGATGCTTATGTCCCGCATCGGTAGGTCAGTCTTGGCAGGGTTAGTGTCCGAGCTGAACACTAAACAAACCTTGGCTGCTGCAAGTGCTCCGGTACGCATTGTATTGGTGCTGGAGGCCTCCTGGAGGGTCTAGCGTCTCAACAGTCACTGGACAGATGGGGCTGACCTCTGGGAGCCTGGAAAACCTTCTCCTGGGCTGCTCCCCCCTCAGTGGACCTGGTGGTCAGCAGATCGGTTTACCAGACAGATGCTGTCAGTGCCTGCAGGTTAGAGGGAAGTGGCTCTTCCACTTCAAGGGAGATGCTGGCTGGTTGGCAAAGTGCAGGCAGCCCTCCAAGGCTTTAGGAGAATGCACAGCTGTTGGATGAGTTGAGTCTTTGCAATTATCGGGACAGCAGCAGGCAGGGTTTGGCGCCAATTCCAGGGCTGGTCCACAGTTCTTGCGTTTTTGGCTCTTCTTAGTCCTTCTTCTGTTCCCAGTAGATGAATCTGAGATCCTGGTGTCAGGGGTGCCCCTAAATACTGATTTTAGGGGCAGTTAGGGGAGTGTAAGGTAGTAGCCAATGGGTTACTTACCTGTGGGGTGACTACACCCCCTATATGACCACTTCCTGCTAGGAGTGAGCATAAACCTGAACCAGAGTTCCTAACGTCACCAAAAACAAAATGGTGAATCCCTTCCTTCATTGTTCATTTCAGTTAGCCCACCTCAGGGGTGTGACTAGCCTGAGAGGTGAACACACCTTCTGACCAGCTTATTTTTTTTGCCACCTGGCCTGGTGCTAAATGGGCCTCCGGGTAGGGGGTGGCATTCACAGGTCTGGAGGAAGATGGGGTCGCATATCAAAGGCGGCAGGGGCTTTGAAGCCCCTGGCCTTGATAAGCTAAATCACTAGCCATCCTGCTGGAGGAGGTTTGAACACCTCCCTCTAGAGCAGGCATTGTTCCTGACTTCTGAGAGTGCAGGCTCTCACCTGCAAGGGGTCAGAAACGTTTCTGTGGTGGCAGGCTGGATGATACCAGTCAGCCAGCACACTAGATACTGGTAGGGTTTCCAGGGGGCACCTTTAAGCTGCCCTCTGGGTGCATGTCATAATTAATCTAGTACTGGCAACAGTACAGATTTATTAAGACAAGGTGTCTGATACCAAACACTATAGGTTTCAGTAAAACCATCATGTAGCTGGGGAACTTGAAATAACCAGTGTCCAGTACATACGCTTAAGATGACTTCCCTGTTCACTTGTAACATCTAGTTATTGAACTAGACATCACAGGAGCTTATCTGCTCATGCAGAAATGTCCTCACATGTAATATAATGAACCCTGCATTAGAGCTATAAGGCATGCTGTAGAGGTGACTTACATATATTGCATGCAGTGTCTGTGGGCATGGTACACAGGGTACACAGGGTGTGTTTTCACAATAGTTTGCACCATTTCACGCAGCCTGCAATAGCAGTCTGCAATGATTTGGGTGTGGTTCCCTCAGGGTGGAAAAATACATGCTCCAGCCCTTAGGGACCCTCTTTAGTACCTATGTACCAGGGGTACAATTTACTAGGGACGTACAGGGGTGCTAAACTCCTTGCCAATTGGTGAACAATTGAACATCTTTGCACTTTTTAGGGAAAGAGCACTGGTACTGGGGTCTGGTTAGCAGGGACCCAATGCACATCAGTTGAAAAACATCCGAACCAGTAGCAAAAGGTGGGGGTGACCTGACAAAAAGAGACACTTTCCTACACCCACACTCTCAGAGGTCAGGAACAACGCCTGCTCGGCAGAAGGTGTTCACACCTCCTCCAGCAGGATGGCTTGCAATTTAGCATATTAAGGCCAGAGGCTTCAAAGCCTTTGCTGCCTTTGACATGTAACCCCGGCTTCCCCCCAGACCTGGGGAACGCCACCCCCTGCCCTGGGGCACATTTGACACCAGAGCAGGCGGGAAATCAGTTATTCAGGAGCCACCCCCTAAGATGGGCTACCTGAAGTGAACAGCCAGAGAAGGGATCACTATCTTGTTTTTGGTTAAAATAGGGACTTCTGGGTCAGGATTATGCCCAATCCCCACAGAAAGTGAGCATACAGGGGGCTTAGTCGCCCTAGTGGTAAGTAGCCCATTGGCTACTACTGCCTACTCCCCAAAAAGCCCCTATATTGAGTATTTAGGGTTCCCCCCCAACACCAGATCCCCAGATTTGACTTCCTGGGAACTGAAGAAGGGCAAAGAAGAGACAATGCAGTGAGAACCAAGGAACTGCACAGAAACTAGCACCAAACCCTGCCTTGCGGCTTGCTCCTTAACAATTGCTAAGACCTGATTCGTCCTACAGCTGTGCATCCTCTCCAACACATGGAGGACTGTCCAGCACTTCGACAACCAGCGATCATCTCCCTTGGGGTGGAGGAGCCACCCCCCTGTATCTGCAGGCACCGACCGCAACTGTTCGGTTCACCGTGTTGCTGACCATCGGGCCCACTGAGGGAGCATCACGTCAGGAGGAGGTCTTCATGTCTCTAGGAAGTCAGCCCCATCTCTCAGCCGAGTTTTGAGATGCTAGACCCTCCAGGAGTTTCAGGTAGGTACTGCACCACCAGCGGCATTGGGGCGGCCGAGTGCAGAGGTCACTGGGCCCAATGTAAAGCAATGGCGACTGGGGGCACCTCGAAGGATGCAGGGGAACCTTTTGGTGTCGGAATTCTGGGTTGGAGCCAGTTGCGGTCAGGGGGACCCTTTGAGTTGAGGTTGCAGGCAACTTCGTAGGGTCCAGGAGAAGTCAGCCACTGATAGAGACGAGGTCAGGATCACTGGGGAGACATCACTGGACAGGTAAGCCACTCAGACTCGGGCCGTGGGGGTCAGGTGCAGAGTGGCAGGGGTCACGGATCCACCTGGTTCCGGAGTCCTTGAACGTTTAGGTGTTTTTGGACAGGGCCGCTGTCCTCTGGAGCTCTTGGTCTTTATTGAAGAGTGGCAGTCTTCCTGGGGTTCTTGGAAGTCTCTGGCCACGGGGCAGGTTTTGTCTTCTTTGCAGAATCGGGCAGCAGGAGACAGGCTGGTAGGGCTGGGGCCAAGGCAGTAGTCGTCTTCTTGCTGGGCTGCACGGCATCCTCTTCATCCGTCTTCTTCTCAGGTTGCAGTAATCTGAGGATCATGGTTCAGGGGTGCCCCTAAATACTGAATTTAGGGGCATTACAGGGTCTGGTAAATGTTAGCCAGTGGGCTACTTGCCTTTGGGGTGACTACACTCTTAGAATGATCCTTCATTTTGGGGAGGGGGCATCCCCCTAACCTGATTGGGCTGAATCCTTCCATCCAAGATGGAGTATTTTCTAAGAAGGGAGTCACCTCAATCCATGGCACCTTGGGGGTGGTCCTGGCAGAGAGGGGACACACCTCTCCTGACTACTAATTTTCCCACCAACCTTACCGCAAAAAGTGGGGCTTGGTCAAGGAGGGCAGGCATCTCCACTATCTGGAGAGGCCCAAGCTAGCATTTCAAAGGGCAGGAAGCCTTTCAGGCTCACCGCCCTGAATGCTGTTCCTGCTTGGGGGTAGGTGTGAAGCACCTCCACCCCAAGCAGCCTTTGTCCTGACCCACGAGAGCACAAGGGCTCCCACCTCGGGGGGTCAGAAACTTGTCTGTGTGTGGCAGGCTGGTGCAGAACAGTCAGCTGGACACGAGGGAGTTGGTCGATTTTTAGGGGGCATCTCTAAGATGCCCTCTGAGTGCATTTTGTAATAAATCCAACACTGGCACCAGTGTAGGTTTATTGTGCTGAGGAGTTTGATACCTAACTCCTTAGCATTCAGTAAAGCCATCATGGAGCTGTGGAGTTCGCAATGACAAACTCCCAACCAATGTACTCAATATGGCTCCACTGCACTTACAATGTCTGTCAATGGCACAAACACTATAGGGGCACATTGCTCATGCAGTTGTGCCCTCACATGTGGGATAGTGCACCCTGCCTTTAGGGCTGTGTGGCCTGCTAAAGGGGTGACTTACCAATGCCACAGGCAGTGGTTGGTGGCCAGGGTACCCAGGGATGTGTGCCATGTCGACTCTGAAGTTTTGTCTGCACCAAAACACACAGTCTGCAATGGCAGTGTGTATGTGTATTGTGAGGGGTCTCTGAGCGTGGCACAATACATGCTGCAGCCTTTAGAGACCCTCTCTGGTCACAAGGCACTTGGTACCACTGGTACCTTTTACAAGGGACTTAAGGGTGAGCCAGAGCTGTGCCAATTGTGGAAATAAAGGTACAGTTTTGGGAAAGAACACAGGCACTGGGAACCTGATTGGCAGGGACCTAGTGCACACTCAGTCGAAGTGCATCAGATATCAGGCAAAAGGTGTGGGGTAACCATGCAAAAAGGGACCCTTTACTACAACTATTGACTGTGTCCCCTTGGCCTAGGGGTCCCCACGACCCGAGCCCCCCCCTTTGGGTTCACCTGTACTTGCCCCAAGTCCCCTTGACTTCACCAGTGTAGCATTACCGGCTACCATCCCGACTAGCACCTCTGCACCCGGATACCCCAGGGCAGTTAAAACTACACTGCTTGTGGTACTTTGAACCTTGGCCCCCTAGAGACTCCAAGGGCACCTCTGAATTCCAATTGCAAGTACCTGTTTGCTATGTGTGTTTTTCTCCCATAGGATAACATTGTGGCGTTCGAGGCTCATGCCTCAAAACCGTTATTCTAATGTTTTCCGTTTTTCTTCGAAAATCAATATCTCCGCTTGTACTTAAGTTATTCTAAAGAGCTTGGTGTCTAAATTCCTATAACAATCTACTTTATTTTTATAAATTGGTCACTACCCTCTGATAAGCCTAAGCTGCTCGACCACACTATCACAGATAGAGCACTTGGGACTAATAAAGTGAGCCCTGTTAAACAATAAGGTTCATCTGGACTTTTTGTACGGTGTGCTCTTACATTGGCATCACTACATAAAAAGCCAGCTCCCTACATTGGTGGTTCAACGGTGAGATAGAAGACTTGAATTTATTGGACTACTTGGTCATAAGTGTGTTTTCACTAAAAAATCCACAATTGTCACTAGTTCAGAATTATTTTTGTAAATTGCCGATTTTTGAATTTGTTTATAAATTTTCTAATTGGAACTGTTGGGGCCTTGTGTTAAGTCTCCCATTTCATTTCATTAGCAATGTAAAAAAAGGACTAGTCAGTTAGGACTTTAACATTTTCTAGATAATTTTGCATGATTTTCTAATAAGGTCCCAACTGTACTAAAAATATCTGGCCCAGAGGATACAGTGCAGGAGCTCAACCTGACCCCTTATCTGAAGCGTAGCATGCAGCTGTTAAGGACCCTTTGTGAAGCCAATATTATTGCGACAGGCTGAATCCCTACAAAGGCAAGCTTCCAGGAGGCCCTTGCAGACTTTGATGTAGCCCAGTTGCCAAAGGCTCCTGTCACCTCTGAGGAAGAGAATGACAATGACCAAGATACTGTAATCTGTATCCCAGGGGATAGCCCCTCACTTAATCAGAGAGGGTGAGGACCAAAACCTCTACCCTATCTCTAAACCTCAAGTGCCCTCCCCTTCTTGGAATAGGACAAGCAACTCAAGTCACAGAGAAATAGAAGAACTAGACGAAGAAGATTTATATTTTTCAAAACTAGCCAAAAGAGCAGCCCTTGAAACCCAAATCCTGGCTATAGAAAAAGAATGGGCTGAGATGGGTCTAACACCCATGAATGGTGGCAGTATAAAAACAAATAGGGAGGAGGAAACCTTTGATCTGAAAATCCCCAAAGGGATTGTCCCCAAATATGTTGAGGGTGATGATATCACAAAATGGTTTACAACCTTTGAGAGGGCTTGTAAGATGAGGAAGTTACACCAGAGACACTGGGGCTCTCTATAGTGGGAGTTGTTCTCAGGAAAGTGCAGGGATAGACTCCTGACACTTGATGAGGAAGAAGCGGAGTCCTATGATCTCATGAAGGGTACCCCGATTGAGGGCTTGGTCTCTCAACTGAAGAGTACAGGGAGACTAAAAAAACCCTGAGTCAATCCTGGGTAGACTTTGTTAACTTCTCAGTCAAAACACTAGGTGGTTGTTTGAAGGACAGTAAGGTGCAAGATTATGATGGGCTCTACAATTTGATTATGAAGGAGCATCTGTTGAGTAATTGTACTTCTGAACATCTGCGTTAGTACCTAGTGGACTTAGTGTTAGCCTCTCCTCAGTAGTTTGGGAAGGTGGTTGACCAAAGGGTCTAAACAAGGGTGTCCAGAAAGGCCCAGGGTGGGGGTGAACAAAAGAAAGGGGTTATTGCCCCCTCTAAGGGGAAAGATGTGCGCCACCAAAGAGAAAACCCCAAGGAGTCTTCTAAAGGTCCACAAAAACCTGTTCAGGAGGGTGGCCCCCGAGACTCTTCCCAATCCAAAGGTGGGTACCAGTGTAAAATCTAGGATCCCAAAAAGGCTTGGTGCCATCTCTGTAAACAGAATGGACACTGAACTGTGGACTCTACCTGCCCCAAAAAGGTTACCCCAAGTGCAGCACACTCAGGGGTTGCTAGTCTACAGATCGGAATCCCTGGTGTGCCCTGACCTAGTCAGAGAGCACACTGAAGCTAACTTAGTCTCAGGGGGTGGGGTGGATTATGGCAACCCTAGCTGTCTGGCCCAGTAATTTGGAGAAATGCAGACAGTAGCCACTTATTAATGGTAAGAGATGGAAGCACTGAGAGATACAGGTGCAAGTGTCACCATGATGACTGAAAAACTGATATCCTCAGAACAGTACTTATCTGGACAGACTTATCCTGTTATCAATGCTTACAATGTCATGAAGATTCATCCCATGGCTATGGTAACCTTTGAATGGGGAGGGGTTACTGGCCAAAAGAAGGTGGTCGTGTCTTCTGCCATACCAGTTGAATGTCTGCTTGGGAATGATCTGGAAACCTCAGCATGGGCTGCGGTAAAGATGAGAAACCATGCAGACATGCTGAGAATACCTGAGTGGGTTTGTGTAAATACAAGAGCACAGAGCAATGCTCAGGGTGAAAAAGAGGTCTTGGAGCGTTGAATAATGGCCCAAGAAACCTCTGAGAGAAAAGGCAGGAAGGCTGGGAAACCAACTTCCACAAAGACACAAGCTCAGGTCCCCTTTCCCCAGGGAGAAGACCAGGGCCGTACCAGGAGTATTTGTTTTGGGGGGCATGGCCTCCATGATGATAATATAAAGGATAGGTTCTAGAGCGAGGGTTTATTTGCCTTATATATGTTGTAAAAAAGTGCAATATCATTGCGATTTAATAGCACACAATGCATTTTCTTTTGGAATTTCTTTTTTAATTGTATTCTTCTCTGCAGATTTTTGGGAGATTGTGTGACAAACTATGTGTTATAAAGTAGGCGGAGTCAAAAGTGGATATCATTTCAAGAAAACATTACAGGGGGCAGCAGTTAAACATGATTGCAGGGAAAATGCCTTCCACCACCGACTGATCAGTAAAATACAGCAATAATTTGGGTGCAAAAGACGTCTTGACCCCTGTGCCAAAGCATTTGTTGCACTAATGGCAATTCTGCGCCCGGCGAGGAGACAAAGGACAATTCATGTGATCCTCTAGAAGCACTTCTAAAGAAGTGAAATGATGCACCTAAACGGCCAAAGGCATGTCAGTGAGGCTAAAATACTTCTCTGGGATGATACAAGATGTGATCACCAATATACCTAGCCAGTGGCTGAAGGCAGCTGACCCAAGCAACCGAGTAGTTGAAGGGGGTTGCCTAATGCCCACGGTCTATGTAATAAACACAACAGGTTGGTTTCACCATATTTAACCAAGAACATGTTTTAAATAACTTCACAATGTGGCCTAGTAGGGCCCATGAGCCTCACTTGCACCTTCACCTACATTTTCGAATCCTACCAATTAAAATCACTTTCTTTCATCCTTCTGAGGTGAATGAAATAGTTACCACTCATTTGGCTAACATCAGTGCACATTTTTCTTGGGCTATGACAATGCCAAACAATATGGGTGTGAGCACCACAGAAAATACACACAATTACTTATTTAATTACTGAAAATTATGAAGGTCCAATGGAGGCTCATGGGCCTTATTGGGCCACATTGTGAAGAAACAATGATATAGTACAAGGGTATGCGTAAACACAGGTGTGCAGCTATACAATTTAAACATAACGTTATTTAATGACCACAGACAACTTCGCTCACAGACCAGGATCATTACCTCATTCTTTCTCCCCTCTTCTAGCATGGCATAATCTGGTAGGACTTACCTTATGGGTTGAATTCTGTTGCCATGCACTAGTGAGGGTTGCTCATCAACCAAGACCAGATACTGGTAGCACAGTTAACTGCCTCTGGCATCCACACTTGAACAAAATGTGTGATCCTTAAAAATGGCTTGCACTCCCAATGCATCAGTTCTTTTAGCTACCAAAACTCTTTATATACATTGCTCAGACTCACTGATTTACCTCACTAGGATGTTAGTCTAGGTCATACATACAGAATACCCTCTATCACTTCTCAGAATAGCAGTACACTGTTAATGTAACAGCCTCCTCCCACTGCCTCTTGTTATGATAACAAACCTTAACGATTAGTGTTTGATACGTTTCCTGAAAAATACTGCCTAGGTTTTAAGAACTATCCTGAACACAACCTGGACAACATGAAAGAGTGAGTAAAAGTTTTTAGCGATGTAGTGGTGCAGTCTGATGTGAACTGCCTCTAGGTGCTAGATGATTTTCAGCACTGCCGAAACATGTGACGCACAGGTTATACATGGACTGTCGAAGTAGGTGCATTGACATTCTTCTCCCTACTCTTTAACGAGGAGTAGAGTCTATCATCTTCAAGGTGCACACAGATTTCTACAGAAGTGACATTATTTTTAAGCCTCCAGCCCTAAAAGCCTTTTACTAGCATCTACATGTCACAGTGAGGTCAGTTGTCTCCTTAAATAGGGATATCATTGCAGGCACAGGCCCCATGCAAAAACATTGAAAGTTTCAACAGAGTGGTGCTTTGTCATTAGTAGAAGAAAGTAAATAAAAATGTGTATTTTAAGAAAGACTAGACAGCAGAAAATAACTTAGTTCATCACATATTCCTACACTACCAAGGGAGGGCATCTTTTGGAGATAAAACTGCTGTTTCCACAGTAGTCTCCCTCTTTTTTGCAGCCTACTCTCTCAAGTGCATTGTTAACCGTGGTGTGACATTGCATAATGGGCTTCTCTAAATGATATGCCGAGGGATTCTGGTTAAAACTCTCAAATACCACTATATCACCCACCTGTCCACATCAGAAAATCCCCTCAAAACTATCAGATATTATTCAGGGGAGATGGGGAGAGATGATTTTAGAAAGTAGTTTTAAGCATTTTAAGAAACACTTGGTCACTGCATTATAATATTTTATAAAACGTTCTAGTAATAAGAAGTATTATAATATTTTAAAACAACTTTCTAGGGATGAGAAGTAGGTCATCACATTGCTTTGTAAATATTGCCAATAACTACATGCCATGTAAGCAGCATTGCGAGATATGATCTCGTACACTCTCCCAAGCTGTACCATCTACTTTTTCTCAGATTGATTTCATATCTCACACTCAAGTACACGTCTATTCACCGTGAAACATCTGCTTACTTACTGTCACACATGCTTATTCATGTGTACTACCACTTACACACACACATTCACTGCTCACACACACACACACACACAGTTAGACATTCCAATACTGTGAGATTCCCACACACATACTTCTCTTACAAACATTAAGTACAATCTTTCCCATCTAGTACAAATAACTCAGATCAGGCACAATTACCGTCTCAAAATCATCACGCAGGGCAATCGCCCACATAAGCAGATTCATCTCCTTCAGGCACAACCTCCTCCATCAGGAATAGTCACCCTCCACCCCTGATGATGATCAGGCAGTGTTGCACCAAAGTGGCCCTTACTCAGTCACCCCAACTGACAAGACGACTAACACAAGTGAAAAGATGACAACGAAACAAATGCTGACGGACAGGAGGAGATTGAGAAGGAGAATAAAAGTGTGCAAGAGAAAGAGAGACATTATTTGACAAAAGAGAGTTATAGCCTGTTATAAAGGAGGGGAAGAAGCAGGATAGGAGGAGAGCATAAAGAAGAGACTAATGCCATGATTGTAGGACAATCGAGGAGGAGAGCACCAGATAGTAAGGGTTCTCAAAGACTCAGTAACAGCAGCGAACAATGCATAGCAAAAGAGGAAAGAGACTCAGGAAAAGGATGATAAAAGGTACAGTGAAGGACAAATACAGAAACGAAGATGTAAACATTAAATGGCAGTTAAGAAATAGGGCCCGGTAAAGTGAACAGTTAAGGAGTCATGACTGATTAATGGCAGAGTGTATGTGTTTGTATGTGTGTGCCATACAGAGCAATACAAGTGAGAGAGGGGTGAGAGGCAAAAACTTAAAGGAAGAGATTATGTGAAAAGAAGGCAATTAAAACTGAAGACAGAAAGTTAGGGCATGTTTGGGAGAGAAAAGGAGGGAGTGAGACATGATTGTAAAGTGAAAATGGGGGGGGGGCAATGGTCAAGCGTGACCACTACTATGTAAAGGATATCAAAATAATAAGATTGCAAGAGAGGAGACCAACTAGAAGAAAGAGGAAGAGGCAAGGAGGACAGATGCATCATAGTGACAGTCAGTGAGCGGGGAAGGAAATATACATAAAAAGTGATTTTGAAGGGAAAAAGAAGTAGGTGGGAAAAGTTATATGCAGTTTGCTAAATAAGGAAAGACAGGCATCAGGAATTAGCACCCTAAATGCAGTGCAATTATATTTCAAATTAATGTTTTAAGGCCAGCAGCAAAGCTCTGACATCTTTTGCGTGCTCTGCTGCAGGATTAATATCTGCATTTTAAAGATGTGCAGAGGAATGTCAGGTCATAATCATGAAGCCATTCACAAAGTTCTCCCAGCTGCCATGCCCAATGTCATTAATTTAGGACAACAATTTCACATGAAAAAAAAGGTCCGTCATTCACCGGCTTCTAAGGCGAAGGCTTGCAGGCCATGGAACTCTGAAACTGCAGGCCATGGAACACCTGACAGATAGGGTTGTGACTTGACTGGCATTAAATCACAAGAAATTATTCTTGCAGGGTCCAGTATATAACAAAAGAGAGCCTTGAGCAGGTGAGTGTAACAATGTGTGTTTGCTGCCTCAGAGATCTGCCTCTGCTCTGGCTTGGCTGGCTCATATGTCCTGCAATGAGTTTTAATGTCGCAAGGCGAATTTGAATCAAATTGGACTTCCTCACACACCCATCAACAATACGCCTTGTACCAGCATAAGGCAACATCATTTATTTTCATGGCGCTGCTGCTGCTGTTGTTCAAGATGGCAGGGACCTGCCAGTTCCCTCTACTTCCAGAGTGTACACTATACCTGAAGGGTAAACACCAACAATCAAACCTTTATCTGCTGCTATCACTGCACTCTTTCTGTTTCTTCTTCTAAAACGAATGTGTGAAAAGTGTCTCGCCTTAAGGAATGGATAAGGTGCACTAGGATTGCAAATATATAATCGTGTGTCTTCGCTTGCTGTTTTCCAGCCAGAGAAGGGGCAGCCTTTCAACGCAGTTTCCTATGTGAAGTTGGGTGCGTCAAGTTATGTTCTCAATTAGGCTAGTGCATTTTTCCAGCAAAGGTACTGGCAATCCTACCTCTCAAACAGAAGCACACGCAGACTCCCAGGGTCTGAAGCAGGCCTGCTTCTCCTGATCCAACGCCCAGGCACGCGCATGTTTTGCTGCAGTGAAAGTGAAACAAACTCTTTCTAAACTGCTGCTCTCTGGGAGAATGAGTCATCTGAGGAGCCAAACACCTATAACCTTGAGGCCAGAGCCAGCCACGAAAAGGAGGCAAACACAGCTTTTGTTATTTCCAGTGCGATTAGCTGCACTTTATAGCCTTCTGTATATGCTGCCCCAAGTAAACATCTTTACTGACCTGAGGGGGCCATCTGTTTTTGGGGGGGGGCTGGGGGCAAATAAAAATATAGGCTGGCCTGGCCCTGCTGGGCCTTTCCGTGGCTACGGCCCTAGAGAAGACCTGGCAGCCCTTGAGGGAACTGAACCTGAGGAACATGGACTTTACATGGCAAGCTCCTAGGTTCAGGGGGACCCCCTATGGAATATCTATGCTAGGGACATAAAACATGTCCCACTCTTGAAAGCCAGAGACAGCAAGCTGCTACACAAGAAAGTGGAGATGTCAGTGGTTCCCACAGGACCTATTGGGAGGAAAGACTCCTGTACACAGAGGCCAGAGATCCCAAATCTGGTGCCACTAGGAGAGTGGTAGTGCCTCAAATGTACAAAGAGTTTCTACTCACCTTGGCCCATGGCATCCCCCTTGCTGGGCATCTTGGCCAGATCAAAACTTGAAGTAGGTTGGTTACACACTTCTAATGGCCAAACATGTCCCAGAAAGTGTAGGAGGTCTGTAACTCCTGTGTCACCTGTCAGGCCAGTAGCAAGACTGGTGGCAAACCAAAGGCCCCCTAATTCCACTTCCTGCGGTTGGAGTTCCCTTTAAAAGGGTAGGGATCAACATTGTTGGTTCCCTTGACCCTCAAACAGCTCCAGGCAACAGGTTGATTCTGGTGGTAGTGAATCATGCCACCAGGTATCCTGAGGCTATTCCCCTTAGGACTGTCACTGCTCCTGCAGTGGCCAGGGCCCTCTTAAGTATCTTTTCAGGAGTGGAGGTTCCCTAAGGAGGTGGTTTCATACAGAGGTACAAACTTGATGTCTGCTTACCTGAAAGCTGTGTGGAATGACTTATAAGTTCACCGCATCTTATCATCCACAAACAAATGGCCTTGTTGAAAGGTTTAACAAGACCATGAAAGGTATGATTATGGGACTCCCTGAAAAGCTCAGAAGGAGATGGGATGTCCTGTTAACATGCCTGCTTTTTGTCTACAGAGAGGTGCCACAAAAAGAAGTGAGCTTCTGTTTGGCCATCCTGTTAGAGGTCCTCTGAGTCTGGTGAGAGAAGGCTGGGAGAAGCCTCTCAAAGAGCCTAAACTAGATATAGTGGACTATGTACTTGGCCTTCATTCAAGGATGGTTGAGTACATGGAGAAAGCAAACCACAACCTTGAGACAAGCCAGGAGCTCCAGAAGCAACGGTTTGACCCAAAGGCTGCACTGGTTTAATATCAACCAGGGCAAAAAGTATGGACATTGGAACCCGTGGCACCTAGGGCCCTCCAAGACAGATGGAGTGGGACCCTACCCTATCCTTGAGAGTAAAGGGGAGGTCACCTACTTGGTGGACCTTGGCACTTCCAGGAGCCCCTAAAGGTTCATCCATGTGAATGGCCTGAAACCCTTTTATGACAGGGCTGATCTGACTATGCTCATTGTCACTGATGAGGAGCAGGAAGAAGAGAGTGAACCTCTCCCTGACCTTCTTTCTAACAACTCTAAAGATGGGTCTGTTGAGGAAGTTGTCTTGTCAGACACCCTCATTGCCCAACACCAAACTGAATGCTGGCATGTCCCCTTGCAGAATGCTGAGCTCTTTTCCCTAACCCTTGATCAGACAACCTGGTGCACACATGATGTGCACACTGGGGACAGCCCTCCAGTCAAAAATAAAATTTGCAGACAGTCTGACCAAGTTAAGGAAAGCATCAGAGCTGAGGTCAGCAAGATGCTGGAGTTTGGGGTGATTGAACCCTCAGAAAGTCCCTGGGCCAGACCAGTCTTAGTCCCCGAACCTCATTCCAAGGGAGGTAAGCTAGAGCTAAGGTTTTGTGTGGACTACAGAGGGCTCAATGCAGTCATAAAGACTGATGAACACCCTATTCCAAGGGCCAATGAACTCATTGACAGGCTGGGTGCTGCAAAGATTCTCAGTACCTTTGACTTTACATCAGGGTACTGGCAAATTGGTCTCACCCCTGGAGCCAAAGAAAAGTCAGCATTCTTGACCCCAGTTGGACATTACTAGTTTACTGTGATGCCATTTGGTCTAAAGAGTGCCCCCACAACATTCCAGAGGCTGGTGAACAAAGTCCTGGCTAGGCTGGAGTCATTTAGTGCAGCATATCTAGATGATATTGCTGTCTATGGCGCCACTTGACAGGAACACCTGATCCATCTTGGAAAGGACCTTGAGGCTCTTCAGAAGGCAGGTTTCGCTATCAAGGCCAGTAAGTGCAGGATATGACAGGGATCAGTTGTATACTTGGGCCACCTTGTAGGCGGAAGCCAAGTTCAATCCTTACAACCCAAGATCCAGACTATTGTGGACTGGTTGGCTCCAACAACCCAGACTCAAGTCAGGGCATTCCTTGGCTTGACTGGGTACTACAGGACGTTCGTGAAGGTGTATAGTACTATTGTGGCACCCCTCACAGAATTGACCTACAAGAAGCAACCAAAGAAAGTTAACTGGACAGTGAACTGTCAAAAGGCTTTTGACACTCTGAAAGAAGCAATGTGTTCTGCACCCATACTCAATGCTCCAGATTACTCTAAGCAGTTCATTGTGCAAATTAATGCTTTTGAGCATTTGTCGCCCTAAGTGGAATGGTATGGCCAGACGTGGGTCCCTTGCTCACTTTGACACTGGATTCAAGCTAGCCTGGCTGATGAGGAGTGAGACCTCGAAACCGGTCCTAGGATGCTTGTTTCTGGTCTAGGGAGGACCTGGCCTTGAAGTTCGGGCTGGACTATTCCCATGAATGGGGTGAAGACTGATTTGCATATGCTGGGTCCAAAACTGGAATGGCGTGGCGAACAAAAAAACAATGGATTTAACCCAGATCTGTGACGGGGGGGTGAATGTTAGATTTTTTCAGAATTCCATCCATCATCTGTTCTTTTTGTATTTCCATTGCTAGTCATTGCAAGGGATCAGGAAGCCATTTTAAGGACATGTATTGGGCACTGGTCATCACGGGTTACCCATCTACATAATGGCTTCACTGAAAATTATGGTGTTTGGTGGTATCAAACACCTCGTCTTAATTAAGCTGTCATAATGCCTGTATCAGATTTATTAGGACATGCACCTTAGAGGTGCCCCCTGTGACCCTACTAGTCACTTAGTGTGTTGGCTGACTGGTATCTTCCCGCCTACCACCACAGACTGGTTCTGGCCCCCTGCAAGGGAGAGCCCACGCTCTCAGAGTCCAGAAACAATACCTGCTCAGCAAAAGGTGTTCACACCTCCTCAAGCAGGATGGCTAGCAATTAAGCATATCAAGGCCAGATGCTTCAAAGCTTCTACTGCCTTGACATTAATTCCTGTCCTCCCCCCAGACCTGGGGAATGCCACCCCTGCCCTGGGGCACATTTGGCACCAGAGCAGGTGGGAAATTAGTTATTCAGGAGAGGTGTTTCACCCACAGGCTAGCCACACTCCTAAGAAGGGCTACCTGAAGTGAACAGTCAGAGAAGGGTTTCGCCGTCTAGTTTTTGGTGAAAATCAGGACTTCTGGGTCAGGATTATGCCCACTCCCCACAGGAAGTGAGCATATAGGGGGCATAATCACCCTAGTGGTAAGTAGCCCATTTGCTACTGCCGCCTACTCCCCAAAATGCCCCTAAATTGAGTATTTGAGGGTCCCCCTGATAGCAGATCCCCCATATTCGACTTCCTGGGAACTGACCAAGGACAAAGAAGAGACAACACCACGAACCAAGGACGTGCACAGAAACTGGGGTCAACCCCTGCCTTGCTGCTTGCTCCTTAACAATTGGAAAGAACCCACTTGTCCTGCAGCTGTGCACCCTCCCCAGCCCTTGGAGGACTGTCCAGCACTTCAACAACCAGCGATTATCTCCCTTGGGGTGGAGGAGCCATCCCCCTGCATCTGCAGGCACCGACCGTATCTGTCCAGTTCACCATGTTGCTGACCATCGGGCCCACCGAGGAAGCATCACTTCAGGAGGAGGTCTTCGTGGCTCTAGAAGGTGAGCCCCATCTCTCAGCTGCGTTTCAAGATGCTAGACCCCCCCGGAACTCCCCTGCACCAATCCCCTGAGTACCAGGGCACTTTCATCAGCTTCAAGTCCAGCCCGGACTCCACCACCTTGAAAGCCATCCTGCACGTAGAGGGACATCAGGACAGATGAGACTCACGACCAGAGTGGCCCTGCTGTTTTGTTTTTCTCTCCTCAGCAGATCTACCGACAACCATGAGAGCCTCGAACCAATGGCCAGCCAAGACCCTTTGCAACCGAGCCCCCCCCAGCCTGGGTTTACGACTCCTGACTGCGTCCCCTTGCCCTAGGAGTCCCCACAACCTGAGCCCCCCTTTGGGTTCACCCATACTTGCCCCAAGTCACCTTAACTTCACCGGTTTCTTGCCCAGGTTACCATCCCGACCAGCACCTCTGCACCCGGACACCACAGGGCAGGTAAAGCAAAACTGCTGGTGGTACTTTGGACCTTATCCCCCTAGCACCTTAAGTCCCCAAGGGCACCTCTAAATTCCGATTGCAAGTACTGGTTTGCTATATGTGTTTTTTCCCATAGGATAACATTGTAGCATTCGAGGCTCATGCCGCAAAGCTTTTATTCAAGTATTTTCTGTTTTTCCTCTAAAATCGATATCTCTGCTTGCACTTAAGTTATTCTAAAGATCTTGGTGTCTAAATTCCTATAAAAATCGACTGTATTTTTACAAATTGGTCTCGTATTTCTAATTGAGTGTGTGAAACATTTATTGACTGTGGGTGTACAACAAATGCTTCCCTCTGATAAGCCGAAGCTGCTCATCTACACTACCACAAATAGAGCACTTGGGACTATTAAAGTAAGCCCTGTAAACCAAGCTAGCACCCATGGAAAGAGGAAATTGCCTCTAAGGATTGTTTTTGTGAAGGAAGGTATTCCTTCCTGCACAAAAACAATCCTGTCCGTAATTCAGACACTGTTGCACTATGATGCAAGAGTGCCTGTTTTGGCGCTAGGCAGCACATAGTTCACAAGCACAAGGACAGAGCAGAAATGTTCCAAATCTTTGTAAATATGGAGAATTTTTGCCGTCTCCCTTGTGCGCAGTCACACAATGCAGCAATTGCCTTGCTGCGGTGCGTGAAAAAATATTAAATCTACCCTCCTGTGTTTACAACAAGTTAGAAGTGCGTGTGTTTCCCCTCTCTGTTGAATGAATGAATGAATGACTGGTGCTTATATAGCGCACAGCTACTCCGGCAGGAGTGTCCTGGCGATAACAGTTCACAAATGGCTGCCCTACTAGGAGGCTTAGCTCTTAAAAAGCCATGTTTTCAACAGTTTTTAGGTCTCGCAGACCTGCGTTGCAGCGCGCATGCACTGCTCGCTCTGCGAGGCTTTTTGTAATCGAGATTTTAGAAGTGGAGTTGAAGCCCCGCCCATCATTCTCATTGGCTGGCGTCATTGTTTATGCTAAACGGTAGCCTCCGATTGAAAATGAGGCTTCTTTGTTACCGCCCTGTCTCCTTTTGGGACGGCCCATCCGGACTGGATTGTTTGCTTGCGGCGTTACACGGTCCTCGATATGTAGGCGGTGAGCACTATTTTGTTTCATTCAGCCGCACACTGCTCAGCAGCGGCGCTGCTTCCCACATCTGTGTCCAGACACGCACGCTGGCCGGAGGTGCGCTCGCTGTTTTATTATTAGCGAAGTTAGCAGCACCTAATAAACACTCCCTGCAGCTCAGCCATGGCTTCCCGGCTGTAAGAGGCGGCGAAGCGGGCTGGCATCCCTTTGGGAACAAGTTTGTCACACATACAAAGGAGGTGCGCTCGCTGTTTTATTATTAGCGAAGTTAGCAGCACCTAATAAACACTCCCTGCTGACGCGCACGCTGGTCGGAGGTGCGCTCGCTGTTTTATTATTAGCGAAGTTAGCAGCACCTAATAAACACTCCCTGCAGCTCAGCCATGGCTTCCCGGCTGTAAGAGGCGGCGAAGCGGGCTGGCATCCCTTTGCGAACAAGTTTGTCACACATACAAAGGAGGTGCGCTCGCTGTTTTATTATTAGCGAAGTTAGCAGCACCTAATAAACACTCCCTGCAGCTCAGCCATGGCTTCCTGGTTGTAAGAGGCGGCGAAGCGGGCTGGCATCACTTTGCGAACAAGTTTGTCACACATACAAAGGAGGTCGTGTCACCAAGATCGAGGGTCTAAGGCTCAAGATCCAGGAGACCTTCGACGTAAGTACAAACCGGCAGAGGCTCTTCTACCGGAGGAAGCAGGTAAACAATGCCCGCCGAAGAAAAAAAAAAAAAAAATTCATGCAGGATCTTGGTTACAAATACAAAAACTGATCAGATAGGTTTTATTCACAACCAAACACGTTAGCGCCACTTTACACAATTTGACAGGGAAGCGCTACTTTCGTTTTCTCTTCTGTCTTTAAACAAGTCAGTGTTCACTTCTCCTGCGCTGCCCCTCCCCCTCTCGATTTCTTCCTCTTCGTCTCGCTCCTTCTCAATTTTGTTTTTCACATTACATACTAAGTAATGAACGCCCCTCCCACCTCCCAAACAGCATCGAGCGGCGAACCCCGTGGCCATTTATTTATTTAATACAGCCTTGGTAATGCTTGTTTTATATAGCAAGTCTGTTGCGAAACAGGAAGCCTCTCTCTCCGAGGGCTGGATGAAATCTCATCTCTCACCCTTTTCAGCAGGAAGCGCGCTGATCTCCGATTCACGTGAAACACAAGGATGTGACTCGCGCCAGTGGAAGCCTGAAGGGCTGCGTGGTGCACGATGAAGTAACGCCGGGGGAATTTGTGTGACCTGAGGGTGGGGAGCAGCACGTTTGTGCAGGTAGGTCACGGCGGCTGCTTCCGAACAGAGCTTTCCCTCATCACCCGTGACGAGAGCGAAAAAAGAACCGGTTTCCGCAGGCCCATTGTTTCTGCATTAATATTGCATGTTGCTGAGCCTTTAATCCTTTGCACAGCTTGTCCTATACGTCTCACTGGCACATTCTGTCCTTAAGAACAACCATTAACAAGGACTGCAACCTCCACGTGTACATAATGCATGCAATTCGAATTACTGTTTTTGGGTGTAGGCTCCTAACCCCATTTGGTTACTCTCTGAATATTTACCGAACTCATCCTTACCAGCGGTAACTAGTCGCAGCTGATAAGGTACCGACTGACAAATGCTCCTATGCAGTTTACAACTTCAGCCAGACAGTCCTGGTTTCAAGTCCGCAGCACACTGAATGCTGGGACGTGTATGCCCATGTGCAGCGCTTAATTTGTGAAATCATGAGTACCGGGACCAACATTTTCCCTCAGAAGCCTGTGTACGGCTCGCCAGAGTGTGGAGGTTTGTCGAATACCAAGACCGTCTAGTCTTCTTTTAACCTCATGCCCGTTAACCCACCATTCTTCACCACCTACTCTTTTACCTCACTACTGCAGCTTCGGTTTAATCCCCACATCCTGCCGTCATAACTGTTTCTCATCTTTGGCTTCCTCCTCCTTGTCCCCCCTTTCTGCCTTTCTCTTTTGCTTTCGTTAAAGTCTGATGATGAAAATTAAGTCGGGTCCCCAAAATTGAGTGCCGATGAGCCCCGCATTCAGCCACCTGAGGCAGCGCTTACTTTACTTGTGTTGTTACACTGTCTGCTTTATCTAAACTTTGAGCACTACTTTCTTTAATGATCTAACCCCTATTCCACCCACGACATCACAGCACGCTGCACACTTTTATATTATTAAAAATGTATTTTTTTTTATTGCACTGCACGCCACAGTGGCGGCCACACCTTTGGTTTATTGCTGCGCTGAATACGGCCCCATGTGTTTTTTTTTTCTTCTTTTTTCTATTAATGCCATGGCTCATCTAAAGAAAGGGGCGAGGCCTCTATTAACGTGAAATTGCGGCATGGGGCGCTTGTAAACAACAAGCATTTGGAATGCAATAGGTCTCGCATTTTTAAAACTTTGACCTATTGGTATTGCAGATTTTTTAAACACATAAATCAAAGGCATTGTCATTTACAATGCCAATAGCTCAAAATCTCACAATTGCGAGACCTATTGCATTGCAAATGCTTGTTTGAAGTGGGACAGATCTGTTGATGCTCTCAGAGCTGCCGGCAGTTTGTTCCAAGCTTGGGCTCCTAGGAAGCCGAAGGACCTACCACCTCTGCGCACCAGACGTGTTATGGGGATGCAGGCCAGATCGGTGGAAGATGATCTGAGGGCTCTAGTAGGTGTTTTTTTTATTTTTTTTATTTGCAAAGTTTTATATAGCGCTGGCTAGACCCGGAGGTATCAGAGCGCTGTACATGAGGATCAGAACGTTACAGGTTACATAGTTACATCAATTACAGGCTTTAAGTAAAGACAAGGAGAAAACAAAAACATGATGTGAGGGAAGGAAACACAACGGGGCAACGAGGAAAACAATGTCAGATGTCCGGCTGGGTAGGTGTCGGCCGAGGGGGTGAACCAGAGCCAAAACTCCTCTATAGCTGCATAGGACAGCTCCACCGGGCATCGGCCAAGGTTGCTCGGGCTCCGAGGTAAGTACAAACAGTTATGGTATCCGCCCAGGGGGCATCGTCAAAGTTCCATCGAAAGGCCCCGGTCCTGGTGTTACTGGGAAGCGCCGTCCGCTACGTTCTCCAGCTGGACCCCAGGACAAAAGTGGTGAGAGGAGAGGTGGAAGGGACAGATTCCAAGGTCGGCGGATTGTAGGTGTGTATCGGCTAGATCGTTTCCTAAGGTAGTCGACGCCCATGCCATGGAAAGCTTTGAAGAAAATAACCATGGCCTTGAATTTTATCCGTTCCCTGACTAGGAGCCAATGTAAGGATTTAAGATGAGGAGTCATATGCGACCTGGGTTTCAGTCTGAAGATCGCTCTGGCTTGGTGAATTTTGTACTACCTGAAGGCGCCGGAGAAGGTAATCTGGTAGACCCAAGTAGAGGTCATTGGCGTAGTCCAATCTGGACGTGACCAGCGCCTGCACCACTGTCTTCCTGGAATCCGGGGGGAGAAGCGGAAGGAATTTCTTCAACATCCCCAGTAAGCCAAAACAGGTTCCCACTAGGGCCTGAACCTGGGACCGCATCGAGAGCTCATTATCGATGTAGATACCCAGGTTTTTGACCGTAGATTGGGCAGCACTGGGCGGGGAGAATTCTGCGGGCCACCACTGGCTCCAGTTGTTCACCGCAGGTTGGCCGAAGAAGACAATCTCCGTTTTGTCGGGATTGCACTTAAGCTGGTTCTCCTTCAGCCATCTAAAAACCTTAGTTAGGCAGGATCTAATTGCATCCCCATTAAAGTCTGTGCCTTTGTCGCATGTGAAAATCAGCTGCGTGTCATCAGCGTATGAATTTATTTTGGCGCCCTGTGCCTCTACAAGTGATGCTAGAGGTGGCATGTATAGATTTAAAAGGGTTGGACTTATTGAGGAGCCTTGCGGGACTCCAACCTGCATGCTGGGCATAGCGGCTGAAAACGGGGGAGTCCAAATAACCTGTTCTCTGTCCTCCAAAAAGGATGTTATCCAGGCTAGTGCCCTCCTTCGATGCCCATGTTCCTCAGTCTAATTAGGAGCATCCCATGGGGCATTGTGTCAAAAGCCGCCGACAGATCGAGTAAAATGAGAATTGCTCTGCCCCCCTGGTCCAGTTTGTCTCTAAGATGTTCCATCACCTCCAGCAGGGCTGTCTCGGTGCTGTAATTGGCCCTAAAGCCGGATTGTGTGGGGTGCAGGAGATTGTGATTCTCTGCGTACTCCATGAGTACTTTATTAACATGTCTCTCCAAAACCTTGGAGAAGGCCGGGAGGAGGAAAGTGGGTCTGTAGTTTGTAGGAACATTGGGGTCAATATTTGGTTTTTTCAGGAGTGGCAGAATGTTTGCCTGCTTCCAGAGTGGCGGCACAATGCCCCTTTCAAGCGAGGAGTTGAGTACCTTATTGACTGGTGCATTTAAGGTGGCTGCTAGAGCAGGTATCAGTTTAGCTGGGCACGCATCTGTTGGTGAGCCCGACTTGAGGCCCAGGAGATATGTGAGTGAGTCCTCAAGTTGGATGGCTGGAATCTGCAACAGTGGTGGCCGCTGTGAGAGTGCCATGGGGGGGAAGGAGTTGTGTGATGCTTCCTACCTGGGTGTGAGGAGAAGAGATATTCTCCCCCGCCACCATGGGGAATGACTGCTGGATCGTTGTTATCTTTTCATGAAAGGAATGGGGCACCTGGCTCGTCCAATCTGCTGATAACGGAGCTTCCTTGTTCGCTGCTTTAGGAGCCGTAAACGATTTTACGATATTGAAAATTTCCTTGCCCCTGTTGTTGGTTGCTGCGATTCTATTCTCCAGATAGTTCATTTTGGCCATTCTCACCAGTTTGTAATGTGATTTGAGAGCTGCCTTATAGATATTCATGTCCTCTGTTCCGCAGTTGTGCAGCGGTACATTCCTTGTTGTCATCCTGTATATAAATAAATGGTACAAGTCTGCGCAGGGCAGTTGTGTGCACAGTGCAGATATCACAGCAGCATGTCTGGTTACTTTATAAAGCGTGGACTGCGCAGGGCCCCAGGCGCGACAGACACTCATCACTCACTGCTGACACTTTATTGACAGACACATTTTCAGGCTCACAGACAAGCCAACTGATCAGTGGTTATTCCCTCTTGTCCCTAGTCTTTCGGTTGCCTAAGGCTTCCCACGACCTGAAGATGATTCAGTTTGCAATGATATACCATGCAAGACTCCCCATTCATTAATTGATTCATGATGCAAGACCCTCCTCTCTTACGCCGAGTCAGAATCATCTCTTCCCCATCTTGGCCCCATCAAAGACTGTGGAAGATACAAGATGGTTTGTGGAGTAAATTGGCTGCAGTTTAATATGCATACAAAAATATCATCTCAAGTCACCGCACATAGGCGGGAAAGTCATCATTTAAATTCTTCATTGTGACTTCTTTTTTTATTTTTTTTTATTAGTCTTTTGGCTTTTCTTGTTGTTTACTCAACAACAAAAATAATAAGCTTTATTAGGTTATAATGAAAAACCATAAAAGCATACAACAAATACACACTCAGATCAAAATTATACAGATAGTTAAAATCATTAAGATACAGAGATACAGTTCATGGAGCTATACCAGACTGCGGTCAATCCCTCATCAAATTTCTTGATCTTACGGCAGCTTTTAAAAAACTAGCAACATTAAAAACAATGTCCACAGAGAGCATTTGTAGAAACAGGAGAGCAGGCCGTGCTAGTTCAAAATCTCGTGCTTTAAAAGAGGGACTAAAAAGGCTAGCAGGTCACCCAGTCTATCTTCCAGTGTGATAAATGTCATCAGTAGGTCCTTACATTGTTGTGACCCAGTAGGAAGTCATACAGATAATGTAGTACCACCCTTCTGAGTGTGTCTTTTTTAGTGTGTATTCTAGGAAGGTGATGAACATCTTGATGTATACGCATGAGGCTGAGCTGCCCATGGGCATGCATTTATTTATTTTGTAAGATCTTTTTATTAGTTCTGCAACCATTGACCACGAGACCGAAGTCTCAATGAATCCCCCACCCCTACCCCCATAGTATAGGAACTATTTCAAACACGTGATAGAAGATATAAAGACACCATCACCATTGGTCTCAATCCCTGTGAAAGGTACTTTTAGGCACCACCCGCACCTCTGCCCCATTTGGCTTGAGTCCAAAAAGTCAATATATTACTCCTCCCCCTGTAGCTAGCCATAGTCCCACAGGTCTGAGTCCAACCCTTACACTTCGTCAGTGAATTGCTTCCATGGGCCCCACTCCACCTCAAATTTCTGAGGTGCACCGTAAGACCGTTATGCTAATCTTTCCTGCTGCATGCACCAGTCCAAGTTCGATCTCCACTCATTTACCTCTGGAGGTACTCCCTTCCCCCAATTTCAGATTATGTCCCACTTGGCAACTGCTAACCCCACATTACAAAACTGACTTGCATATTCGTCGAACTACTAATTGCCCCATAAACACCCAGCATTACTAGAGCTGGAGAAAGGTTCAGGGTAAGTCCCAGCCCTCTCGACAATGCCTTGCCGATTGTGTCCCAATATCCCTATATACATTAACAGTCCCACAGCGTGTGTACCAAAGTACCTCGCTGCCTACACCCCTTGAGGTATCTATCATTATCTATCCTTCTCATTGCCAACAATTGTGTTCTAGTATAATACGCTCTATGGAATATCTTTAGCTGTTCTGGCCGGAAGCCTACCCGGGTGGCCACTTCCCTCAGGTATCCACATGCTTCTCCCCAGGCGTCATCCTCAAGTCTCCCTAGGTCCTGTTCCCATTTGTCCCTGAGTGATGTGAGGGGAGGTAGGCTATTGTTGAGCAGTGTGGCATAAATCGGTAACACCGCTTGTTTGTGTAGGGACCCCCAGGGACTTTAATCTCTAACGGTGTATCTTCCTTTATCTCATCCAGGTTACCTATATGGGCCCTCTGTATATGCCTTGTTAGCAATTGGGTTGTTGGTTGACTGGGGTATGAGCCCTGGTCAAGCAGCAACCCCAATCTTACTCAGGGTAAGAGACAGGCAAACCCTAAATTAACCTGTGCTCACCCTCTGGTAGCTTGGCACAGAGTAGTCAGGCTTAACTTTAGAGGCTGTGTGTGAAGTATCTGTGCAACACTTCAAACAGTAAATCAGTGAAAATACTACAAAAAAGATTCCACACCAAGTTACAAAAATAACTATTATTTTAATAAATAAAACAAGACCAAAACGACAAAAATCCAATTAGCAGAACTGGAGATATTGAATTTCAAAGTTTTAAAGAAAAATAGCCAGAAGACGGAAAAAGCACTATTGGGGATATTGGGTGGCACCAGATTGGGACAAAGTCACTTGTTCAGGCCAATCGCGATGGAGCGCGGGCCGGCTATAGGGACCCAGTTAGACCTGCTATACAAAGTACCTTAGATCTGAGTTGCGGAGCGTTGCATGTATCTGCATCAAAGATGTGTCGTGCAGCAGAGGCACCGCGTAGGTTCCGAGATGTGACAAGGCTGCGGTGCGAGGTCCTGCTGCGCCGACGTCTAGTATCCTGTCAATGGGGCTTGCGATGCAAAGGCCGGTGTCGAGGATGCGAGGCGCAGCAGAGACGATGCATTGGTTCCGATGAGCGGTGAGGCTGCGATGCGGCGTTTCGTCATCATCAAGGCTGCAGTCGGAGAGGGATGCAAGGAGTTTGCGCCGGGTAAAGCATCATGCATCGGTGGTTCTGAAGGCGATATGTCGGTCCCAAGATGCGGGAGGGGGCGGCAGTGATGCAAGTCTTTTGTGATGGGTCCAATCCACGCTGCGGCGGCGATACATCAGTTCTGCTTGGGGATACACCGCTCAGCCGAGAAGATGCGTTGGATCTGCTCAGGGATGCATCACTCAGCAAAGAACATGCATCAGTTCTACTGGCAAGCACCTTAGGCTTACTTCCAAGGGCCCAGGACTGGGGTGGCACCACTTGGCAGGGTAGACTCACAGATGACAGAGTCCAGGTGCAGGGGTTGGAAGCCTGTTATGTCCCTAAGGCTTCAGATCAGAAGGCCAGCCAGCTAGCCCTTGGGGTCACCCTGGGTTCTGGGGTCAAGTGGTGCAAGTCCAGTCCTTCTCACCCAGGCAGGTGTGCAGCAGGCAGCAGATCAGCACAGCAAAGCAGAAGTACAGCAGAGTGGCATTCCTTAGCAGCACAGCAGTCCTTCTTCCAGGCAGAGTATCCTCAGGCCCAGAAGTGTACTGTAGTAGTGATGTCTGAGGTTCAGTACTTGTACCCAGTGGTGCCTTTGAAGTGGGGGAGACTTCAAAGACAGGCCTTTGAAGTGCACAGAGGCCCTGCCTCCCTGCCGTGGCTCCAGACCTACTACAGGGGGGTATGCAACCCTTTGTGTGGTGACAGAACACAGCCTATTCAAGTATAAGTGAGGCAGGGTCCAGCTCCTCCCTCCGATCCTGCCAGGATGGCCCATCAAGTCACACCTAAGCTCCCATTATGTGTGACTCTCTAGGGGGAATACACAACGCCCAGCTGTGACCCATCCCAGACGTAATCAGACACAGGCAGCAGGCTCCAAATGGCTAAAGTAAGAAAATGCCAACTTTCTAAAAGTGGCATTTTCAGAATTGCAATTTAAAATCCAACCTCACCATGTTTGGTTATATCTTCCCATTTGGAAATTACTCTTATAAAATGTAATAAGGTAATCCCAATGTTATCCTGCGGGAGATATAGGCCTTGTAGTAGTGAAAAATGACTTTGAGAGTTTTTCACTACAAGGACATGTCAAACTTAAAAGCACATGTCCTGCCTTTTTAAATACAGTGCACCCTGCCCTCTGGGTTGTCCAGGGTCTACCTTAGTGGTGATTATATGTAAAAAAAAAAGAAAAGTTTGAGCCTGGCAAAGGGTTTATTTTGCCAGATCGACATTGCAGTGCAAACTGAGCACTCAGGCTGTGTAATGGCAGGCCTGAGACATGGTTAACGGGCTACTTAAAAGGTTGGCACAATCAGTGCTGCAGGCACACTAGTAGCATTTAATTTACAGGCCCTGGATACAAGGAGTATCACTTTACTAGGGACTTATAAATAAATTAAATATGGAATTGGGGATGAACTAGTATAACCATGTTTAGGGGACAGAGAAGAAGCACTTTAGCACTGGTTAGCAGTGGTAAAGTGTGCAGAGTCCTAATACCAGCAAAACAGAGGTCAGACAAAGTGGAGGAGGAAGACAAAAAGTTGGGGGGAAGACACCCTACGGCTGTTGGGTCTAACTTGCTCATCTGCATGAAGTGAAAGGCTTTATTATCTGCCATGTTGTGTTGTTTCTTAAGTTCCTGAAAGGGTATCACTTCCCCAACCTTCCAAGCATCCCCTAACTTAGAGATGCCCAGCTGGCTCCACTTCCTGTATCCTATTTTCTGTAGGTTTTTCAACTCCTCAGTTTCCCGTAGGGCTGTCTCCAGTGTTAACTTCCCTCCCCAATCCGTATCTAGTGTAGCTTTTTCCAAAAACGCACCACTGTCACCATTGAGTGTGGCAGTGCACTCACGCGGTCCCCCATACAAGTAATGCAGGTATCTACCTGGGTCCACTGCCCCCCTGTTCTGCCATTAGGGCAGGATCCTGCTGGCTCGCTTACACCCAGTTATTGGCCACCAGTAACTGAGATGCCTAGCAGTATAGTTTTAGATTTGGAAGAGCCACTCCCCCACCTTGGGGTTTTCTGGTCCAGGCCGAAGGTGGTGCAATCCTCCGGGCACCCCCATCCCATAGCAGATCCCTCGTTGTCCAGTCCACATCCCTTAAAAAACAGTCAGGGACCTCAAATGGGGTGTATGGGAATTTAGGTAAGTGAATCATCTTGTACAGGGCCACCATGTCCAATATCCTTAGGGGGATCCATCGCAAATGCTTTACATCGTTTTGATCACTCTCCAGGACCCTACCAAGGTTATTGGTATAAAACCTATCCCAGTCCGTTGTCACAAAGATACCTAAATAATTAAATCCCATAAGTTCCCATTTTAGTCGAAAATCCCACTCATCTCCCAGTTCCCAATGTGTCAGGGGAAAAACAGCTGATTTAGTCCAGTTGATGCGGATTCCAGGATTGATCGGGTGCAATCAGCGTGTCCACCACCCCTATCGGGTGGAGGCCAATATTTTGGCTTAGACCTTAGTTTCAACATTCAGCAAGAAAATTGGCGTATACGAGGCACACTCATCCCTTGGTCTCCCTTCCATATGAATGAGCACTATTGAGCTTGCCTCCTGTCCCTGGGTAGTACTCCTTCTACCTTTGCCACTTCCAGTGCTGCCTTAAGTGGCCCTGTAATTTTTGATTTCACATGGTCTATGCCATGCTCACCGGCTGGCCGGCTCCTTTTACTGTCTTGTCTTCAGGATCCCAGGTTTGTTCTCGATCACCTGGTCTGGAGTGACCTAGGGCCTCCAGCCAATTCCATACCTCCTATGCCGCTGAAAAGAACTGTGATTCCCCTTGATCTATGATACGTAGCTTCGCTGGGAACAACAAGGTATAGCGGAGATTCAGTATCTGTAAATGCAGTTTCATCCCGAGAACGGTCTCTGGTTGGTGCTGCACAGTGGCTGTATAATCCAGGTAAATATTCACCGTACCATCCTCTATGTTCCATGGGCCACGCATCCTGGCTTCATGCAGGATTGTGTCTGTGTCTTGATCACGGGTCAGGGCTGTAGCCAGGCCAGCCTTTAATTTTATTTGCCCCCCCCCCTAACAGATGGCCCCCTCAGGTCAGTAAAGATGTTTACTTGGGGCAGAATAAACAGAAGGCTATAAAATGCAGTGCTTAACTGTGCAGCTGATTGTACTGAAAATAAAAAAGCTGTGTTTGCCTTCTTTTCGTGGCTGGCTCTGGCCTCAAGGTTATAGGTGTTTAGTTCCTCAGATGGCTCATTCTCCCAGAGAGCAGCAGTTTAGAAAGAGTTTGTGTCACTTTTACTGCAGCGAAACACGCACACGCCTGGGCCTTGAGTCAGGAGAAGCAGGCCTGCTTCAGACCCTGGGAGTCTGCAAGTGCTTCTGATTGAGAGGTAAGATTGCCAGTTTGTACCTTTGCTGAAAAAATACACTAGCCTAACTGAGAACATAACTTGACGCACCCAACTTCACATAGAAAACTGCGTGGAAAGGCTGCCCCTTCTCTGGCTGGAAAACAGCAAGCAAAGACACACGATTATATTACAAACAAAGAAACCCTGGCACTCACAATATTTCAAATTATATTAATGACAGTAATGTGTCAGTCTAACCCAAAGAAAGAAGAAGGAAAATTCCTCTTGACACAGCAAACACGGGAAGTGCATTTATCTAGACAATCATTCATTTATTTCATAAATAACAAAGTACCAAACTTAATACAAAAAGTTGCAAGGACTAGAACACTTCAGTCTTGTTAATACAGTCAAAAAAATCTCTACAATGATTGAGATGATAGTCCAGTCGTTGTTGTAAAGAGCATGAAAAACAGCCAACACGCGTTTCATCACCACCGTGACTTTCTCAAGGCTCAAAAGTGTACAATTTGTTCGGAGAAGTTGGACGGCTCGACAGACGTAATAGAAATAAGTCTGTAAAATCAGCGTACAAAGTTTATTAGTACTATCTAGGTCATCTTCGGTCTCCGTTGCCGTAGATAACACATTAAATCGTAACCTGAGAGGATCGTAGTCATAAACTATCTGTTAATAAAGAAATTAATATAGTGTGTAAAAAGTATTCTTAGTAGAAGTTTCTTAGTAGACAAGCATTGGCATAGCCAATAGGTCTCGCCTTTGGGGCCTTATAAGTATTTAGTCATGCAGCACAATATCCTTGGTGCAACAACACCAACTGTTGCATGGCTAAACACTTATAGAATCTGACTTGCAAACTTTTACAAAGTGGGTTCAAATAGTAGCAAAATTGAAAAGAATCATAAGCCAGACTGGTCTAGGAACCAGTTGCCAGGCTATGACGACGCTAGGACCAGCTAACAAATGGGGATTGCACATGGGAAACGTGACATCACTCCAGACTTCTCTGGTCAAATCCCATGATCGGTCCATGTACTTGCGATCAGACTGTGACATCTGTATAAAAACCTGAGCCCAGACTGTGACGTACCAACAACCCCCAGACGTCAGACTGACCTCAATCCAGGGTCCAGAAATCTGATTGCCACATCACAACCTGCAGTCCGAAAGCGACATCCCTCCAGAGACCCTACCGCAGTCAAATTGTCACATCACTGCACCAGACATCTCGGCAGGAGTCAGCCATGGCCTGGACTGAATCACAGTTCTAGACATTCACAACTCACTCACTTCTCCCGGAGCGGTGCCGGTTCTCATGGCAGCACTGGGTGAATCAATTTCCTCCACTGGCACAGCGCCGGACACATAGACTGCCAGCCTGTTCTAAAACTTGGCGCTGGGTGATCTCTGCGGGCATGAAATAACGTGCACGTGCACAGGCGTCTGTCTACTTAAGGGGATGTGCATTCCTTTCGACCCCTCGCTGTCCAATGTATATCCCGTAGTGTACTGCCTGCGTGCCCAGATCGTGCACGTCAATTAGCTGCGTGACCGTGTTATTATTTTAGGAAATTTACGAAGCACAAAATAAGAAAAGTCGCAGGTGCGGATCAGCAGGCGTGTACGGAACAAAAACAACAAGAGGCGCAGCGAACGCCCAATTTAAATTTAGATGGCGGCTCACGTAAAGCCTGAAGGAACAAGCGCGCGAACCTGTGAAAGCGTAAATAACAAGCGCGCGAACGCGCTAATGAAAAACATGGTGCAATTTAGATGGCGGCTCACATGAAAGGAACAAGCCCGCGAGCGGTGCGCGCGCTTGCGAGCTGACCAGACGCTCGTGCACCATGGCCTATTGCTTGCGATTACCCGCACGGCCGCCATGTGTTTCCAATTATCGCGCCCGCGTCTGGGCATGATAATTGGAAACAGATGCCGGCCGTGCGGGTAACCGCACGGAAAAGGCCATGACGCACGAGCGTCTGGTCAGCTTTTAAAAGCCCACTACATAAAGTCTTCGCCAATGCAGCGCTTGCGCGCTACTCTAGGCTCGACCTAAAAAACCGTCTCCTTTCGTCTCTGCGACGGCAGAGACAAAAGGAGACGGTTTTCAACAGAGATCTGCGAGGAAATGAGGGACTTATCATAGCGCCCCAGATGCCGTACTGATTATCTTCCATTCTACTAAGAACACAGATAGTGTTATATAATAAATACATATTTTTATAACTACTGTGTGGGTCTCTTTTCATTTAATCCATACTATAAGATTGCATTCTGGTAAAACAAGCTGCTTTACACTCCTTCAAGACTAAGCCTGAAGGCTGCTCTCCACAGCTACCACTTGGATAGCTTTCTAAGGTTGTCTGAGACCTCTTAAATCACCATAAGGGTTGTCTGGACTGGTGCAAGGTGCCCACTTACATAAGTGGACATCATATACCAGGCCAACTTCTCACACTGACCTTTTGTAATCTGTAACCAGCTTTCCAACAGCCCATGTCTTTATGATTGCATGATCTGCCCATGGGCATAACGCAGAGTCCTGAGGCGCTAGGGAAGCCCCATTCAGCGTAAGGCCTATGGATATCTGTGCGCTATGCAGTGGCATAGCTGAAGGGGGTGGGGGGCGGTCCGCCCCAGGTGGCACTGTTTTTGGGGGTGGCGGGAGTCGTGTCTGGCGACCATCCACCCGGCCCTGAGAACAAGTTGGCCGCCACCCCCCCTCAAGTCGTCTGCATTCCTCCCCCACCTCCCCCCCTCTTAGCTGCACCGGGCGGCGAACTTAGGAGCCGCCCCTGGTGGCAGTACGTCTAGCTGCGCCACTGGCACTATGGGAATCTCAGGGGACCCTCACCACATTCTGCAGGAGGGCTTCATCCATTTGCGCTAAATGTTGGAAGTGTGAGTAAAGTAAAGGACATTTGCTATTTAGTTTAAAAAACAATTCATCATGGGAAGGGTTTTTTTCCTATGTCGAAAAAATACTAAACATACCCTTGAATCTTGATTATGTTACTGTGACCTTTGGCATTTTCTTGGCACATCCTATGCGTGACTTACTTATTTTATTTATTTATTTATTTATTTAATGTGATTTTATATAGCGCAAACTTTACCCCAAGGTGTCAGAGCGCTTTACAAAAGGACCAATCTGAAAGAGACACGTTAGTGATAGATTCCTTACCTTAGAATATCCCCAGGCGTCAGACTGGTTCCTGAAAGTTTTTCGTCAGCAGTACCCCTGCGCGTCGGTAGGTGGCGTTGTACGGCTCCGCGTTCGTCGCTGGCGTCGTAAGCGCCGAGATGACGTCACGGAGACTACTTAGGCGCCACCCATGCGTGCTGACGTCAGTTCTTTCTTTTTCCGCGCCAGCAAGCGCAGATCCGGTTAGAGCAAGTACCTTAGTCACTTTTTGACTAGTTATTTTTGGGACTTTTGTCTCTACTTCTCTGAATCTTGACTCCTGGTGCCACGTAGGGATGCCTGGGTTTAAATCCTGCGGGGCCTGCCGCCGTACGATGTCGGTGGCCGACCCTCATGGCGTCTGTCTCTACTGTCTGGAGCGCGACCATGACTCCCGGTCATGTTCCGACTGTCTGGCCATGGCTCCGAAGGCTTTGCGGGAGCGGTCCCAAAAGCTGCTGGAGGCCCGACAGTTGTCTCCGCGCCGTTCCAGGTCCAGGGGTCGCTCAAGGGACCGGCCGCGGAGTCATCATCATCACTCCTCGGGGTCCAAGTCTTCACGCTCGGAATCGGGTAAGCGACGTCACAAAAAGAAGTCGAAGAAGCGCGTACGCTCTCCGACCTCCCCCCGTCGGTCTTCGGGCACGGACGAGGGGGCCCGGGGTCTTTTCCCCGCGGCTCCGTTGGAGCCTGTCAGTCCCGCGGCCTACCCGCCATACCCGGGTCCGTTGGCAACTCCAGCCCAGGTGCAAGAGTTTCTTGCTGCCATGGACCGCCTTTTCAGGCCTAGGGCTCCCGCCGGCGCGCCTTCGGGCCCCGCGGTCCCTCTTGAGGGCCCTTGGTTGCCGCCGGTGCCGCAGGGTCCTCCGCCGGCGGCTCCGGCCCCGGCGCCCCCTGCGGCTCCCTTCCCGGCGCCGCCCTGGGTTCCGTTCGTCCCACCTCCGCCCTTGCCCGAGTTTCCGGGCAATTTTGCTCCGGCTTGGGACCCTAATTGGCCCTTCGAGCCAGAGCGGCGTCGACCGGCGCCGTCCTTGGCGCCGTTCCCGGCGCCTGTGGAGCATTTGTTTTCCCCTGTGCCTCCCCCGCCGCTGCAGCCTGTGCCTCGGGCTGTTGTGGAGGGGGAGGACTGGGAGGGGTCGGAGGACCCTCTTGCACGGCAGTGTGAGTCCGAACAGGAGTGGGCAGAAGACTAAGAGGATGCAGGTGGCCTTGACCTCTCCTCTGAGCATGGGTTTGTGTCTCCTCCCACTGTCATGGAGGAAGGCGCAACATACACTATGGTGCTCCGTAGAGCAGCTTAGGCTCTTGGCCTTGAATTGCCTATTGTTACCCTCCGGACTAACCTCCTTACTGAAGTGCTTCAGCCGGCGGCAAGTTCTATGGAACCTCTGCTTCCGTTCAATGAGGCCTTGACGGATGTTTTGATGGGTTCCTGGTCTAGGCCAGCCACAGGGGTTCCTGTGGATAAAAACGTGGCCAGGCGTCACCGCCCGGCACCGGGGGACCCTGCCTTTTTGACAACTCATCCGACACCGGAGAGCCTGGTCATTCAGGCTTCCACTTCCCAAACTGCATTCCCTACTGCTCCGCCGGATAAGGAATCAAAGAAGCTGGAGCAGCTTGGCAAAAGGTTGTTTTCCTCTACCAGCCTGGGGCTGCGGTCAGTCAACACCGCATGCCTCTTGGGCCGCTATTCTCACGCTGTGTGGGACACGGTGGCGCAAACTCTGCCCCAGTGCCCGGAAGAGGTTCGGGCTGTGCTTTCCCAAGCTGTTGCAGAGGGGAAGGATGCCGTGAAGTTCGCCATTCGGTGTGGGTTGGACACCGCGGACTCTTTGGGAAGGGCCATCTCCACAACGGTGGCCTTGCGGCGACATGCCTGGTTGCGGTCCACTGGGTTTTCAGGGGATGTCCAAAGTTCCCTCATGGACATGCCTTTTGATGGTACTCGCCTGTTTGGCGATAAGGCAGACAGTGCGCTTGAGCGTTTTAAGGACTCTCGGGCTACAGCCAAGTCCTTGGGTCTCTCCACCACACGCCCGGCCACGTCTACCTTTCGTTCCTTTCGTGGCCGCGGAAGGGGCGCCCCTACACGTCCGTTCAGCCAAAGGCCTGCGCAGAACCAGCCTCAGCGCGGCCGCGGGCGTGGTGGCTGCCGTGGCGGCACTGGGGGCCAGCGTGCGGGTCAGCCCACCTCCGCTCCCACAGCATCCGCCTCAAACCCTTCCTAGTCCGCGCTTTGGGGTGCACCCCACGCCGGTGGGTGGCAGGATTCACCATCACCTCCCCCACTGGCGCTCTGTCACTTCGGACAGCTGGGCGCTGCAAATCGTCCGAAGGGGCTACTCCCTCCCCTTCGAGTCTGCCCCCCTTCCATGCCACCTCAGTTCCACCGCATGTCGGGGGATCACTTAGCGCTTCTCCGACAGGAAGTCACGGCCCTCTTGGCCAAGGGGGCCATCGAGCGCGTTCCTGGGCCAGAAGTAGGACAAGGTTGTTATTCCCACTACTTTCTGGTCCCCAAAAAGGACAAGGGGGGCTTGCGCCCCATCTTGGACCTCCGGAACGTCAATCGCTTCCTCCGGAAGGAGAAGTTCAAGATGTTGACTCTGGCTCAGGTCTTGGCTGCCCTCGACCCTGGAGACTGGATGGTAGCGTTGGACTTGCAGGACGCATATTTTCACATTCCCGTCCTGCCGGCCCACCGGCGTTACCTGCGGTTCACGGTAGGCCAGGAGCATTTTCAGTTTACCGTGCTCCCTTTCGTCTTTACAAGCGCCCCTCGGGTGTTCACAAAAGTGATGGCGGTGGTCGCAGCTCATCTGCGCAGGTCAGGGGTGTCAGTCTTCCCCTACCTCAACTACTGGTTGTTGAAGGCGGGCTCGCCCCAGGCCGTCGTCACCCACCTTCAGACTACGGCCGACCTCCTGCAATTGCTGGGGTTCTCCATCAACGTGCCGAAGTCGCACCTGAGTCCCTCTCAGAAGCTCCCCTTCATCGGAGCGGTTCTGGATTCGACGCAGTTTCGGGTTTATCCTCCCAAGCAGCGGGTCCGGGATATTCAGGCTATGATTCCGATCTTTCAGCCTCTATCCTGGGTTTCGGTCAGGATGACCCTCCGGCTCCTGGGCCTGATGGCCTCCTGCATTCTGCTAGTGCAACATGCCAGGTGGCATATGCGGGCTCTGCAGTGGGACCTGAAGTTCCAGTGGGCACAGCATCAGGGCAACCTGTCCGATCATGTCCAGATCTCGGAGGGCACTGCACGACAATTGCAGTGGCTCACGAATCGCGATTGGGTCAATGGCAGATCCCTCTCCCTCCCACAACCGGAGCACACAGTGGTGACGGATGCGTCCCTCCAGGGCTGGGGTGGCCACTTGGGAGAGGCGGAGATCAGAGGCCTCTGGTCTCCGGCGGAGTCCCGGCTCCATATCAATGTTTTGGAGCTTCGGGCGATCCGACTTGCACTGAAGGCATTCCTTCCCTCTGTCCGGGGCAGTGTAGTGCAGGTGTTCACGGACAACACCACCGCCATGTGGTATTGCAACAAACAGGGCGGGGTGGGGTCGTGGACCCTATGTCAGGAGGCTCTGCGCCTCTGGACATGGCTGGAACATCAAGGCATTACCTTGGTGGTTCAACACCTGGCAGGTTCTCTGAACGCCAGGGCGGACGAACTCAGCCGCCGGTGCTTGATGGATCACGAATGGCGTCTGAACTCGGACGTGGCGCAAGGTCTCTTTCTGCAGTGGGGAGAGCCTTGGTTAGATCTATTCGCCACCGAAGAGAACGCGCAATGTCATCAGTTCTGCGCGTTGGAATTTCCAAGGCGGCACTCGCTCGGCGATGCTTTTCGTCGCGAGTGGAGCTGCGGTCTGTTGTACGCCTTTCCGCCTATACCACTTCTGCCCAGAGTGCTGAAGAAGATTCGGCGCGACCGGGCCCAAGTCATCCTTGTGGCTCTGGATTGGGAACGAAGATACTGGTATCCCGAGCTACTCAACATGGCGATCGATCCCCCGATCCGACTGCCTCTTCGGGAGGATCTTCTGTCGCAGCAGCAGGGTACGGTCCTCCACCCGAACCTGTCCAGCCTCCACCTCCATGCGTGGAGATTGAGCGGCGACAGTTGACAGCTTTCGATCTTCCTCCCGAAGTCTGTGATGTCATTCTGGCAGCCAGGCGTCCCTCCACTAAAACGGTATACGCCTGCAGGTGGAACAAGTTTGTGGCATGGTGCACAGCGAAGTCTGTGGATCCCCTTTCTGCCCCTCTTTCTGAGGTCCTTCTGTTCCTACTATCCTTGGCCCAGCAGGGCTCTGCTCTGGGCACTATCAAAGGTTATCTTTCAGCCATCTCCGCCTTTCTCCGGCTTCCAGATCAGCCTTCTCTCTTTAAGTCCCCGGTTGTTAACCGTTTCCTGAAAGGCATTGCACACACGTTTCCTCCCATGCCTTTCATAATGCCTCAATGGGACTTAAATCTTATCTTGACCTATCTGATGTGCGCTCCTTTTGAGCCCCTTCATAACTGTCCTTTACATCTTCTTACTCTCAAGACGGCTTTCCTGGTAGCTATCACCTCTGCCAGAAGAGTGAGTGAGCTCCAGGCTCTTTCTTCTAAACCTCCTTTCCTTTCTGTTCATCCGGACAAGGTGGTTTTAAGGACCCGTCCTTCTTTCTTGCCAAAGGTTGTCACGCCCTTCCACATCGGGCAGACCATCACTTTGCCCACCTTCTTTCCGCCTCCGCATCCTTCAAAAGAGGAAGAGAGGCTCCATCGTCTGGACCCAAAACGTCCGCTCTCGTTCTATCTGAAGCGCACACAACAGTTCCGGGTGGATGACCAGCTCTTTGTTGGCTACGTGGGCACCAAAAAAGGTCGGGCCGTGCACAAACGAACCATCTCTCGGTGGGTCGTTTTATGCATTAAAGCGTGTTACTCGTTGTCTAAAAAGGAGCCTCCTGTGGGGCTGCGTGCCCATTCTACCAGGGCGACAGCAGCCACTACTGCCTTGGGACGTGGCGTTCCCTTGCAGGATATTTGTCAGGCAGCCACGTGGGCCTCGCTGCACACCTTTACCAAGCATTACTGCCTTGACCGTCAAGTCCGGAGAGACGGCTTCTTTGGCTGTTCTGTTCTCCGTGACTTTCTGGTGTAATCTATTCGCAGACCCACCACCGGGGTTGGTATTGCTGGGGTATCTATTCTAAGGTAAGGAATCTATCACTAACGTGTCTCTTTCAGATGCACAAGTTGCTACTTGTGTAACGATATATCTGTAACAGACATTAGTTAGTGATAGATTCCTTACCGCCCCACCCATCCTCCCCGTTCTGCGAACTGATTCTAGGGTTAAGGTCATCCCTTTCAGGGCCCTAGTTTCATGGCACCAGTGGTCAGTTTCTTGCATGGCTCTGCCTTCCTGGCGTGGAAAGTCGTGTACAGAACTGACGTCAGCGCGCATGGGTGGCGCCTAAGTAGTCTCCGTGACGTCATCTCGGCGCTTACGACGCCAGCGACGAACGCAGAGCCGCACGACGCCACCTACCGACGCGCAGGTCTACTGCTGACGAAAAACTTTCCGGATCCAGTCTGACGCCTGGGGATATTCTAAGGTAAGGAATCTATCACTAACTAATGTCTCTTACAGATATATCGTTACACAAGTAGTAACTTGTGCGTTACAATACATAAGGACTTCAGAGTACATGAGTTACATAAAAGATACAAACAGAAAAACTCTAAATTCACATAAGAATGGTAGTAAGTACAAAAGTCTACTGCAGATACTAATGGTGAGAGTTACATATATAAAAGTTGCAAATTAACTCAAGGCAAAGATATAAACAGATAAACGCTAAATTCACATAAGAATGGTAGTAAGTACATAAGTCTACTACAGATACTAGTGGTTAGAATTACATATATACAAGATGCAAATTAACTCAAGGAAAAGATACAAACAGTTACTACAGATACTAGTGGTTAGAGTTACATATATACAAGTTGCAAATTCACTCAAGATTACATTTTAATGAAAGTTGAAGCGGTTAGGGTTGGACAAATATAAAATACATATTTACACAGCATGATCTTCTCGCCATTGTTTGGGTTCTTGCTTTCAGCCAGGCCTTCAGGCTGTTGTTACACTTGCGGGCGGTGATCTTGTGCCTGGAGGGACCCCCGAGCTGGTGATGTCCAGAGCGCTCCACATGTAGCAGGCGAGGTCCATAGCAGGGCTCCTCTTTGCCATGTTGTTTACAGGGACAGGCAGTTTCCGCCGGGAGCGAGCGCAGCTCCCCCACGCTGAGGGGCACCAACTGCACCCATACAGCACCTACCAGCAGCAGGTGAAGTCCGCAGCAGGGCTCCTCCCTACTCGGCGTCCACCGGTACAGGCAGTCCCTGGCCACAGGACATCGCAGGCATCTTCCAGAAGCCCCGGGTATAAAATGGCGGCTGGCCTCTCCTCAAGCAGGGAGTATGTGTCTTCTACCCAGCCAGATCTTCCGCGACGACAGGGAAGGGAAAGCTCACACGGGTGGCGCGACCAGCGTGGTCCGCTCGGTCAGAGTCTCCCCCGCGGCCTACCTGATGACCGCCGGGCCGCTTCAGATCCCCTAGGCTTCCGCCGCATCTTGACGCCTCAAGTGCGGGCTAGGGAAGGTAGGTGCTTAGTGTTGCTAAATGGAATTTGTCAAAGTTTCTCTCTATACATTCATGGTGGGCTTGGCTCGCATACGTGCAGAAGACAACTCCTGATTACGCCCCACTGTCACCACTCGGCACCCTGTGCCTCTCTGGAATGAACTACATCACTATCTACAAAAGATAGATCCACCATAACTGACTAAGATCAGGCTCCATCCAAGTTGCCTCTTTCCTCAACACAGCCCCTCTATCACATTTATTTAATTTCTTTTATAGTGCTACTCATCCCATTGTAGGGTGTCAGAGTGCTTTACATCACACACATATATTAAACTGAGACTTTGAAGTATGTAAATCAATGTCTAGGAAATGGCACATAAGACCATGAGGGTTACCAGATGTAAGATTCACATATCACCCATAATGGTAGGCATTGTACAGGGTCAGACTGGGACAGAAAATAGGCTCGGGCACCAATATTAAAGTGATCCCCTTTAGTGAGTTAGATAGTGAAAAAAGTGGCCCATGTGTGCAAGTTGTGGCAGGTTTGAACTTGTAAAGACATATTGTAAAACTGTTTTGCAAGGTATGGAAGACTGCATGAATTTGAGCTTGCTGCAGGCAATGTTTGTTTTAATATCAGGGAAATTGACAGTAAATAGCAGCCCAGGAGACCATAAAACAGGTCCACGATAGCCAGAAAAAAAGGTGCGTGCTCTGACCGTTTAGAGCAGCCCTTTAGGTACTGCCTTATTGTCCTATAGGCCAGTCAGACCCTGGAGTTATATGGTAAAGTTCTCTGTTGTGGAGAAATGAAGGGGCAGACTTACTAAGTTTTCATGCAATGCAGCGCAGCACCAGAGACGTTTTAAGGCATGGGGAAAGTGGGCTCTGGCCCAGGGCCCCAGCATTTTAGGGGGCCCCCTGATGTAGGTAGCTCTGTTCTGCAGAGAGTCTTGCCCTGATGACCTTAAATAATGTTTAAACAAATTGTTTTAAATACCGTTTTCCTTTAATTTATTTTTTATGTGGGTGATGTGTGAGTCTTTGACAGACATTTTGAAGAGAAATGTGTTTATTTCATGCAATATTCATTAAAAAAAGTTTCTTTTAGATCAAAACCGGACCTCACGTTTGCGAAGTGGGAGGGTGTCACAGAGATTATTTGCAGTAGTATTATTGAGCTGCTGCTGTGTTACAGTATTGAAAACACACATCACTATCCCTGAATATTAGATATAAACACATTTAGAATTTGGACCAGTGTGTCTTTGCACTGTCAGTTACCTGGTCAAAGAGGGCATGAAAGACCTGAAACTGGATCATAAATTCAAAGCTGTTCCGAACAGGGGCCCCCAAAACAACTTTGGCCCAGGGCCCCCAAAATCCTTAAGATGTCCCTGCGCAGCACCCAAAGATGCGGTGCTGCGTTGCATGAGGTCAAGCATAGGTTGTGCACTTGAAGGGTACCCTTCCAGTACAAAATACTCTGCTTTGACAACGTTTAACACTCTTCCCGCTATGTATGTGAGGCTGCACAATGCAACACATGCAAACTTGGAAACGTTTAGAGGAAATAACACTTTTTTCCAACGCTATGCCTGCCTCGAGGACGTGCAATTGTTTTGATGCAAAACCCTTTCTACCAATGTTAGTAGATAAGGATGAGCATCAAAATCTATTGATGGTGGCATGGAATTGCCCATGTGCCACCCATGGAATGCCCTCTTGATACAAAGTAGCACCTAGCATTACTTTAGGGCTACTTTCCAATGCAAATCAGGATTTGTGCTGGAAAGTAAATACCAAAACAACATCAATTTTGTGATTCAAACCCAGCTCAAAGTATTAGTAAATCTGTCTCACAAAGTCAGGATTTAAAATAAGAATGTATTACTACCTAGTGGCACGCTTTGTCACAACCTTAGAATAATGAAAGATTGGAAAAAAACAATAAGGTTCTAAACCTATGCTTTGCACTTTGCATGCAGCTCTTAAATGACGGCTGATAGCTCACTATGCTATTTTAAAAGGATTGTAATTTATGAACTGCAAGTAACGAAAGGCTCTGTTTGGCAAAAGCAGTAACCCACTGAGGGATCTACACAAAGTACAAATCTGTTATCTGCATGTTACAGGTTGTGCTTTGCAGCAGGCACATTAACCCTCTAGCTACTTTAAGTCAAAACTAATACTAGGCAAATCACAGATCTCTCCATCAAGTATATCCACCACCAGTGTTATCTTGCAGTTATTATTCTCTGAACAATGCTAGGCTTCTGTAGACTGCTCTTGTCTTACATATCATGCAAATGATGCCCCGGTCGCTCCATGGCGCAAGGGGGCCTGCGTTGGCACTAGGCTGCTAATTGTGTGCCAGTGCAGGCAGGGGCAGGATTGTGCCATATCTAGATAGATATGGCGCATTCCTGTCTGTCCTCTTTCAGAGGCGTCTTACTGCATTGCTCTGTGTGATGGTTTGATAAATCTGTCCCTAAATATTTTAGTTAATTCACAGATATAAAAAATGGGATAGTGGGAACTTTTCTAAATATAATTCAGGCCCCCCATCGTCCAGAATATATTCTGTTAGATTGTATCGTGAGAGCAGTGCAAGTACATCAGAGGATGACAACTTTTAGCCTCCAATTCGAAATTCTTTCACATTTATAGAACGTTTTTATAGTTTCGATATTACATTTTGCTTCTTTATTGATATACACTTTGTTAATCTGTTAATCTGATTTTATTTTCCAAGCAGTTGCAGACGCCCTGAGTATGTGTCGTGGACTCCCAAGGGTCCCCAGACCTCAGGTTAAGAACTGCTGGTCTTCCTAGCATCCTTCCTTACCTTCCGGATGGAGTGCAGCTGTCAGAACGTGAAGGGATCCCTATAAGCACACATGCTCGAAAGGAATTCGCATGTCCAGATTGTGTTCAGAGATGGACTGCTGATGAAGCAGACTGGTGCTAACCAGCCACATCTCCAAGACATCTTGCAGGAACAAGAAAGTGCTAATGTCACCACTAGTTTTGTCATTTTATCACAACAACGGAAGTATACAGCAGCCTGTTGCAAGCGCAGACACAAAGCAGCTCTGGTGAAACTAACAGCGGTTCGGCTAAATACAGCTGAAGTTTGTGATCTAGTTGAAAATAAAACACACATTGTCCCTGGCTGTATCACAGTGCAGAACTCGCCTCAGAGCCAGTGTTCACAGTGTGGGGTGTGTACCCCTTTACCTTCTCCATGCCTTAAAGTTTAATGCAAACACATACTGAAAAAATACCAGATCTATTCATGTCAAGGGCGGATGACTGCGAAAATATACAAGACTTGTGCGAGTGTCCACGAGTGCTGGCAAGGTACGCGGTCAGCTCTGACAATCGAGCAGCGAAAATAAGGGTTGTCTGACTAAACTGTTGTCTTTAGATGGAATGTTGGGACTGAGAAAGCAAAACATAAGTTTCCTTCTTCGTCTACGTACCAGGACAGGAGAATCCCTCTGAACACACTGCTCCAGCGCGTATTATGGTGCTGAGCTGATGGTTCTGTCTGTCTTGGGCAGCCTTAATTGTGTGTGACCCGGCGTATTACTGACTCTTGATGCACCGCATAATATCGGCATTTTGATATTAAGACATAGCTGCTTACATTTGTTTTATGCAAAAGAAACAATTGATGGACGGAATGCTGGACAATGCAAACATTCACCCCCAGTCACAAGGATCTGGGTTTAATCCATCATTCTTTTGCTCACCACACCACCCCAGTTTGGACCCAGCCATATGCAAATCAGTCTTGACCCTGTGCCCCATGGGAACAGTCCAGCCCGAACTGCCAAGCCAGGTCCTCCCTGGACCCGAAAAAAGCATCCTGGGACCGGTTTCAGGGCATGGTGGGCAAAAAAACGATGGATTTAGGCCCAGATCTCTGTACTGGGGTGAATGTATGACATTGTTCTGCATTCTGTCCATCAGTTGTTCTATTTACATTTGTTTTATATCATATACAGAGTGATTCATCTGTCCCGTTTTCAGTTACATGAAACACGCTGACTATTTGCATTTGCCACAGATATAATGGCGCTTTATGGATGATGACTCCGCATATGCCCCAAGAAGTCCATTGTACTGGATGAAACGCGTTGGCTGGTCTACTCTACATGTTGCATGTTACGTTCAAATCAAATTGTGATTAATAACAAATAAAAAAGAGGATTTGAAGAAAACAACTCTGGATACAGACCTTGTAATTTGTTTTACTGTTTATGTGGTGGTGCACCGATTGCTCTTTTATGTTCAACATTGTCAAGTCCACTTGAGGACCGCACCTTGACATTGGGTGCTTAGACCGTGTGCACACAAATTTGGGGTACTTCCCTCTTTTATCACTTTGGGGATAGCAGGTTAGGTGCCCGCTGCTGCAGGGTTTCACTGTCAATTATCACATTGTATAAGTTAGGAAATGTCAACACATTAGGCTAAATGGCGATTTATAAAAAAAAAAAATGACAGCATGAGCAGTAGACAGACACTAATCAAGAGGAATCAATCTGTGCTTGGTCCATGCTCCACAAAAAGAAAAGGAAATGACGTCCGCTATGCGCTGGTCAATTAGGAGGCAACAAAGAAGAGTGATAATGAACCCAACAAATGGTAAACATTGGGCGGGCTCTAAGCCCTTTATTGTAAACAATACCCCTCGCAGCGACAACGCATGTACTGTTGGCAGGCGAGACCTAAAAAGGGGCTTGGTCCAAAAAAGTCTATGATGTCCTTTCGTTTGTTAGGTGGGGGAATACCAGTATTATGTCCATCACCACTTGACTGATGAGAAAAAAAACATCAGGCATAGGTTTAGCTTGCTGAAGTAATGCAAGTCAGTCAATTCAGTGTTTGTATAGGGACAACGCAGCGCCTGTGAGTACAGTTCTGTTTTGTAATCCCTTAGATCCCTTAATCCTCTATTCATGTTCTCCTTACACTGTATGATCACAAACTTGCCTGCCGGGGATAGTCTGCGAACAGGGCAGTATTGCTACCACAAGCGTGGATGCCGAGTGCATGATACCAAGTCAGAAGTCTACAAAATGAATTATTTTTATGCTAATGAAAAGGGAATGCACCAAGTAGTATTTTTTTATTTAAATAATTCAAAATGGAGTGTTACATAGGAAACACCAAAAGATTTAACTGTGAAAATGCATCGAGTGAAATTAGGATAGATATTGGAAATCAGAAGTCAACTTTTTTGAGATGGTGATTGGAATAAAAGGTCCAATGAAAACCTTAATTACACTATTTGATTTGAAGTTAGTGAGATAGGTGCATGTCCCTGATTTGCACTGGAGTAAATCTTCACTGGGTGCACCTGGTGCAGACTGGGGACATGTGCTCGCTGTATGTGCAGAGTGGTGGTTTAATTTAACCAGCAGTCCGTGTTCCTCTGTAGGAGGCCCCTGGCCCTTACGATGGGCTCTCACGTCCCTCTTCAGAGGCTGGGGTGTCTGGTGCATCCGCAGAAAGGCTGACCAGGCCTCCCACTGTGGGGCGCTTGACTTTAGCACATCAGGAAAAAGTCTCTTAGTTTCTCAATGCTTCCCTCTCAAATTTTTTTAATTTTTTTTTCGTTTGTGTAATTTTGTATGTTTTAAGTCGATTGTAATTTATTATTATGGGTATGCCTTGAATGTCATGGTATTGATGCTAAAACAAAACTCAGGTGTTAGCCTTCCACCCTTAGCTGCTCTGTTGTTTATGGGATAGGGGGTCCTGCCCGTGGTCTAAGGAGTGCTCATATACACCGCCCTATTTTTTATTTTCTTTCTTAAATTCCTATAGACCCTTTGCCATTGAAGTCAGTAATATAGTATTTGGGGCTCCAAACCTGTTGTATTTAGTATACTGCTTGGGACCCTGCCCTCATGCAAATGGTCATACTGCCACTTTGCATTAAATTAACGTTGAAGCTGTACCTGTACAACGTGTATTGCAGAAAGAGGCCACAAAAGCGTCTGTGGGTGCTTCGCGAACATCAGTGATACACAATCCCGGGGCGTGGCCGGACGCCGATGGAGCAGGGAGCCTGAACCGGAGCTCCTGCGGGTGATCCCCCATACAAGCCCATCCTGACCGCTATGAGGGAGCCCTCAGCATAAATCGCCCACCCTCCGACCTCTGAAGGACAGGGGCACGGCCAGGGGTTGACGAACGGGGTGGAAAGACACGTCCTCGCAGCAAAACCGTGCCGGACGGAGGACCCGCGAGGTTAGCCAAGATGGCGCCCGCGGTCTGAGCCCTGGCTCCCGAGGGCCGACTAGAAGCTGCCAGTGGAGTACAGCGGGGCCAAATTGTGGGTCCGGGGCGGCGGAGCACTGGGACCGTGTGATCCTGTGGCCGAAAGAGGAGACAGGCACGTATCGCCAGAGAACCGGCCATTGTGAGGGAGCTGCGCGGTCCGATAAAATGGCGCCCGCGGCCTGAGGACTGCCCCCCGAGGGACGCCCGGTGACTGCCGGCTACACAGCCACACAGTAGAGCTGGTTGCAGACACGCGTCGATAGAGAGCTGGGCCCCTGCACCTGCAGTGCACAACGAGGAGTAAGGAAGTGCAACGGAGGGGGTTCAGGCGGCGGCAGCGCGGGGGAGCGGTGAGCACCTGGCGGATCCGAGCACTGCTGCGGGCGACCTCGGGACAGCACTCTGCAGTTTACCCAACCGGGCGTGAGAGCCTGATCATCAGACGCGCTGTGACCTACCTGCCCGACGCGGCCAGGGGGTATGGGGACGCTGCTACACAGCCCTTGCCGGAGAGGGCCGCGCCGCCTCCTCGGAGAGCCCACCTCCCGCTGCTGGAGCAGCGCAACCAACCGGTGAGTAGGGGTTGCCTGGGACTGCAGGGGCTGCCCCCGGAGACCGAGACGCTCCTGCCGCTTTGTCGTCCCGCTTCCTCCCTGCGGTCTCCGCGGGTGGCATCAGGCTGCACACGCTGTGGGCCGGCGCTTCACCGGCGGCCCCCACCATTGCCAGCAGTGGCTGCAGCGCATACAGCGAGGCAGACGGCAGAACACTGGCCTCCTTCGCTCTTGCTCCGGACGCCTGCATGCGGCCCGGCTCAGCTACTTAAAGCAACTGGCCTATGCAGACTCCTCAGTCCTTGCGCTGACCACTGGGCCCATCGCTGCAGGCACCACCGGGACAGAACCACACTTTCCTGCTGAGGCCTAGGTTACACTTTCACCCGCAACGCCTCAGTCCGAGCGCTAAAGGTAGCCCCAAGAGTAACACAGGTCAGGGCTGCACACCCCACCAGCAGAGAAGTACTGCACAGCCACGCAGCTTCATGCCGGCCTAGATTACTACTGACTGCGAGGAGGGGCATACATGCCCATCATCACCACCGCCACTCCGGACCTTTTCATAGTCTGCGCCTCCTGCTACATTTCTACGGCACTGCCTCTGCGACTCGCGGTGAGAACCCGCACACCAAGCATTCGACCCCAGTAGCCTTCACACCCTAGAGGGTCCTCTGCATAATCGCCATCAGAGCCACTTGACACCCTCATTAACCAGTCTGCTGCCACACAGAAACCAATATGGGGAGAGTCAGCAAAAGGCGGGATACGGAGCAACAGGAGTCAGCGAGAGAAGATGCTGGAGAGTCGCGACCACGCACAGGGGCTCGTAGCGACAAGACTGCGACCCAAGACGACCTATCGTTATATGACATCCTGCAGGCCTTAGAGACGGCCCGGACGGCTGTAGAATCTAAAATTGACAGGCTCCGGGAGGATCTGGGCCTACTACGGGCAGATCACAGGAAGCTTGCAGGCCGAGTCACGACAGTGGAAGGAGATGTCAGAGACCTGAAACCGCAAGTATCCACGTCCACCCGCAAACTCACGGACATCGAAAAAAGGGTGCATGTGCTAGAACTGCGAGCCGAGGACGCCGAAAATAGGGCAAGACGCAACAACATCAGAGTCACTGGGCTGCCAGAAAAAGTCGAAGGGAACAACATGGTGGCCTACCTTGAGAACTGGATCCGCACCGAGGTGGCAGAGGAGAGCCTATCACCATATTTCGCTCTAGAGCGGGCACACAGAGTTCCTGCCTGGGCACTCCCGCCTGGGAGGCCGCCGAGACCAGTGGTGGCTCGCCTCCTCTTCTACAAAGACAGGGATCATGTGCTGAGCCAAGCGCGACTCAAAGGTCAACTCAAAATTGATAACAGCATCGTCCGGATCATCCCGGACTTCTCCCGGGAAGTACAGAGGCAGCGCGCTTCCTTTGTCACGGCCAAACGGAAACCTGCGACAAATGGTGGTATCATATTCTATGGTGTTCTCAGCTAAGCTCCGGATAGTGCACGCTGAGGGGACCAAGTTCTTTACCACACCCCAAGACGTGTGGGACTGGATTGAGGAGCAGGGACCGGAGGCATGAAGGCAGAACCCAGCCAGAGAAAGATCCCACGAGGTCCCCTGGAAAAGGGGGGAAACTCAAGTGCCTCTTAACACTGGAGGAGGCTCGACAAACAGGGGAGAGTGCGGTTGCGGCAATAGCATCCCTGAGCGCTGCAGGCCCATGGGGCACCTCCTCCCTATCAGGAGAGGAACAGAGAGACTCGGACTCTGACACCAGCTCGAGCACCGTGGGGGATGCGAGCCAGACCCTACCAGAAGTGACTCCCAGAACGGCGGACGACCTGATCTAATGGACACATAGCACGCAAGTACCCGCTGGACACCTGAGTTAGGGGGGTGAGGCGCCCTGATTAGGGGCTAATTTGAGTACGGGAGGGGCCCAGGATGGGCACTATGAGGCCCAACCGCCAGATGGGGGGGGACCCATGGGGCGGGGGGGGAGGCTTTCCACCAGGCGAGCGTTAGCCTAGCCACCACCCGAATGTTGGACACTTGTTTGTTTTTATGCCAGAGCGCAGTTTGGATGGGGGAGTGTTTTCCACTTGTCCTGGGGAAGGGGAGTTGGGGAAGTTCTATTGTTTTAAGTTGGGGGCACTGCTGTCTACACATACACAGGGACATGAGCTGCAGCGGGAACGTTCACTTCACCCAGAGTATGTCACCGGAAGCAAAGCAGGGGCGAGGGGGCCAGACAGAGGTGGAGAGATTAATCTGTAATGCCAAATCAGAAGGTATATAACCTCCTCTCTTGGAAGGTCCGGGGGATGCACTCCATGCACAAACGCTACAAATTTTTCTCCCATCTGAACAGGCGTGGAATCCATATAGCTATGTTGCTTGAAACGCACACATTGGCCTCTGAGGGGGCGGCACTACACCGTAGATGGAGAGGTCAGGCATACTATACTTCATTTTCGGCATTCGCCAGGGGGGCCCTGATATGGATCAGGGCAGGCGTCCCCTTCCAGCACACTGGACACAAAGTAGACCCAGAGGGCCGTTACGTAGTGGTCACAGGGAGACTAGACGGGCAGGATGTCACGCTGATAAATATTTATGGCCCGAATGCGGAACAAGGGCCTTTCTTGGAACAACTGTCTGGGACTTTGGCACCATACATGACGGGGTCGATCATCGTGGGGGGGATTTCAACCGTATTGCGGATCCAGATCTTGACCGGTCCCACCTGATCCAGCGGTCTACTAACAACAGATACTCTAATACCATATACTCACTTGGGCCCATACAACTCGTTTCCGCTGCGCTCTAAGTAAACCACTGGAGTTTATTAATTTTATATGTTGCTCATACCTCAAGATCTAGTTATTACTTCTTTAACTAAACCTTCTGCTGATCAAACAGTTCTTTCCTCTGGTCAATGGACCAGTTAGGTAAAACTAGTTGATGGCGATAATTGACATAACTTATTATGCATTCCTTAATAAGTATAAAATAATGACAGACTCAATAAGTTTTAAAATCTTTATCTAAAGTTAGGGGTTTTGAACCATCTTAAAGCGTTTCAGTACAAACACCCTCATTTGCGGGAGTGCCAATTCAAAAATATCTCAGATAACACTTATCAATTCAGATCCACACAATAACTCTGCTCAGAAAGAAGAGGATAGAGACAGAAGAGCATTTTTCAAACGATGCATCTTATAGTTACCAAAGTATGGTGTGAAGACCAACCCTCTGGCCAAAGGGCTGGTAAAGGCCTCCCAGGACAGATCAGGAGACAAAGACTTCAGGACAGGAATCAGGACAGGATACCTCACCTCACTAGTTACTGACCATTACGTCGCACCCTTCTCTGACACTCTCTTCCTCCTCGTGGTTCTTCCGCAATTACCCTTCTAAACCCACCCAAATTTAGTAGATGATTCTGCATTTGATTTCTTCATCAGCATTTCAGAGCATCAGCACCACCCCAGCACCGACAGCATCCCAAGCTCCGAATTGTTTCTGCTGCTTCCGCTCCCAACATGCTGAGCTAAGTTCCGCTCCTGCTCCAGCTGCAGCTCTCTAACTAAACTAAACTACTTCAATTATACCCTTCCATAGGCATGTACCACCCATTAATGTTTCATTTGCACAGAATACTAACTTCTGATTGGACAGGCGAGGGGGGATGATCATCACACCACACTTATTTTCATTTATTCTCTTTTAACCATTGTTTTCCAAACTCCTCCCATCAAACTTTATTCCGCCCTTCCTTTCCCATACATCTTTAAACTTTATTAAATACATTTGTAACTGATGTCTTGAATAAGTTCCTTCATATGAACTCTTCACCCTCATGTTCCCAGGGCACATCTCCGCCGACCTTGGACTCGTGTCAAATCCTTAGTCATCTCCCAGGCTTCCGTATCAGGGCGCATGCGTCGCGCCATATTGGTTTGCTCGACTCAGACAACTTTAACAGGCCCAAATACGCACTAATAATAAAGTCAAAAAGAGAAATGTTATTCTCAAAAATAAATGGTTTCACTGTATACCTCCAACCTCTACTCTATCCCATACCATTTGTTATTTCTCTCTCTGCATTTGCGTTAGTTATAAATCCATTTCTAATTTCAGCAAGCAGGTGCCATGCATGTGAGCTTTCAAGCTGCCATTTTATAGCTCTTTGCGCAAGCGCCAGAATTTCCCTCCAAGCGAAAGCACGTCATACTACGTAGATGCAGTAGACGCATGCGCAGTAAAGATCCCATGTTAAATGCATCCTAGTCCTACGTCCGTGTTATTTGCAGTTAGTAAACACATAGGCAAGCTTCATTCTTTTCCCGCGTATAATGAAAAATGCATATTTGTCCAAAAGAGCAACGGCGGATCTCTCGTTCCGCACCTCACGCCAGTTCCAATCAGTAAGTTTACTGCGCAAACAGCCCCTACGCCAGCCGTTGTGTGACGCTACTGTGCTCCAGATCAAAAGATTATTTTTCGTGAAATGGGGGTGCGCAGATCATAAAGTCCAAAAGCCAAGTAGTGATGTATAAAATCAATTTCTTTATTCCAATTAAGTAAAATTCAGCAAACTTGAGAAACGCCAGCCAACGCGTTTCTTTCCCATACTGGGAACTTCATCAGGGCAATGAAAGAATAGCACGTGGAATGTACCCTCTCACAACAACCAATGTAGACGTTCCGTAATATCTGGAAGTGCGTAATCTCCCACAATTAATCTGCGTCCATTTAAAATCCTTATAGACCGTAGGGTCCTCCTTACACGGGGAAGGAGGACCACACATACGGCGTCCAGATTCCGGTTTGGCAGAATTTATCATACCTGTCGCTTGTTCGATTGGCTCCAGTGCATTACACGGGACCACCCCTAATAGAATACATTGTAAGAGACCTACGGTCTATAAGGATTTTAAATGGACGCAGATTAATTGTGGGAGATTATGCACTTCCAGATATTATGGAACGTCTACATTGGTTGTTGTGAGAGGGTACATGGAATAAAGAAATTGATTTTATACATCACTACTTGGCTATTGGACTTTATGATCTGCGCACCCCCATTTCATGAAAAATGCATATTATTAATCACGAGACATGTCATTAGTAATTCGCTAGTAAGTTAAATCGAGGAGATTGCTTCCGAGCAAGTCTCGTGACCGAGACCTTGCTCCATCAATCCCTCTCTGATGGCATATTAAGCCATCACAAAATTCCCATCTATCCCAGATATCAACTTTAGCACTTCTCAGTTTTCTCTATTTGGCCTCCCAACCTTTCATCAACTGTCTCATTTCCTTCTAAATCTCGCATCTTCTTGTATAACCTGCCTTTCATTTCTTCCAAGCGTATTTCTTCATACTTCCTTTTACGTGTCTGTCTCTTTCCTCTTCTGTTCAAGTGTACTTTTCCTTTCGTACCTTTTCTACAACATTTATATGTAATTATTATTAACATCACTATTGTTATTATCATCACTAAAGGTATCATTATTTGACCTAGAAAACTTTTCCCAAACCCAACAAACCATTTCCCTATTGATGTTATACTTTTTGTTAGTCTTCCCCACACACTGTCAACCTCCAGTTAGGTCAAATCTTTATGCATTTTCGTAATATTTTCAATATATCCTTTAATTTCTCTGCTCTTATCCGGAATATAAGTGCAGCAATGTTGAACTTTCAACATGCCACAAACTCCACCTTCTTTTGCCAATAATATGTCAAGAGCAAGACTGTTCTGTAAAACCATTGATCAAATTGCAACCATTTCTGTGTTAATCATTAAAAATCCTCCTGCAGTATCTGTAGAAAGACGATCAACTATGGTTGATAACTTACAAATTTTCTGTGAATTTAGAATGACTCCAACTGAGGGTATCAGTGCACTAAAAATATCTCCTACAATTTCAGAAAAACTAGCCCTTCTTCTTCGTGTTAGTCCATTAGAATTTCCATTGGTTCCACTGATTTTATCTACATGGTAAATTTTTGGAAAAACTATTCCAAAATAACAGCTTCCGTACCATCTTGCAGGTAACCTGTAATAGGCATTGTTCCCACAAACATAATACACTCCTGGAAACACAGGATCAGTTCCCCCTTTTAGTCCCCATCCTCCCAATATTAGGAAGTTATGTTCACATTCACTGGAACCAATGTAATTATTGTTATAATCTGTCTTTAATCTATGGAGGCAGAATTTTCCCCTTTTCACAAAGTCCAGGGACATCGCAGCATGAGCCTTGCCACTTGCATAGATTCCCTCCTTCCCAACCAGGTACATGGGTTTTCTGTGTAGTTGCCTTCTTTATTAAATCCTGTCTCCTTTCTTCTACTAAATCTAAAAATTATTTTTCTTCTTTTCTTAATGTACATGTTAAATTATCTTCATGTGCCTGAACTAAATCTATTGAACTCATTGTTATGAAAAGTTCACCCATAAATCGTGCATTTTTACTACTAACTACTGGATTCATATTCTTTCTAATAGGAAGTTCAGGAAATATTACATCTAAGTTAGAATAAAAATACTGCAATCTCCCTGTAGTGTAAAATAAACTTGACAAAATACTACATGATACTCCATACGTTAAAGGTATATTGGTGATACGTCATCCCTTCTGATACTGATGAGGGCAACTTCATGCATACATAGCAGTTGTTAGTTTGCATGGTGCTAACATACTGAAATAAGAATTTGACAAACACATTAGAAGAAGTATTATAATCTGATTCATTATGATAATTTGCCTCATCTTCCACTCCTATTTCTATTTTAGTTTCTCTTAATCTATCTATTTTAACATTAGTATCTGTATTATTCTTATCACTTGTTTCCATTATTAAAGGTACCCCTCCTGTTAGGAATAACCATCCTAATATTGCTAATAAAATACTACAAAAGCAAAATCTAAAACACTTTCTTTTAATTCCACATTTTGGTTTTCCGCTAACTTCATTGTCGGCCATTTTGTCTCTGAGAAAATTTCTTTTCTCTTATCTTTTCTCTTTTACAGTCTTGTTTTTTTTTGTCTTTTTATTCTTAAGGAGGTTTCAATTGGCTTTCGTCAATTTGTGCAAAATGGACTTCTTCTGTTTCATCAGTTAGATCCAGGGACTCAAATTCTTCAAGAATGACGTACGTCCACTCTGGAGCCTTGTATTTTCTGTTTAAGTTTCTCAATCTTGGACTTCTTCAAGTTATTTTTGCTAACGTTTGCTTAGGTCTTGTTTGACTTGTGATTTCATTCACTTGTTCTGGTTTCTTTTCAGATTTTCTCAGGTGATATTTTAGTTTCTTTACTCCAGTTGGCCAATTGTCTCCTTTTCTGACTCTTTTGATTTGTACTGCTTTTTCACCTTCCTCATCTCCTTGTAAAGTTCGTTTTATTTCATTTATTCTGGGCACAATCTGTTCTATTTCTCTGTTCTCTGTGCTTGTACCTTCTTTTGCTTCTTCCTGCTCAGGTTCTACTGTGTTCTGTTCTACTTCTTCCTGAGCTTGTTCTTCTAATTCTGTCTGATCCTGCTCAGGTCTTACTTCAAATCTTTCTTCTTCTGCCTGAGTTTGTTCTTATAACTCTATCTGGTCCTGTTCAGGTCTAAATTCAAACTTTTCTTCTTCTGCCTGAACGTGTTCTTCTTTTTTTTCCTCCTCAGGTTTGTTTATGTCTTTTTCTGTTTTCACCTGAGTGTGTTCTTCTTCCTCTATCTCTTCCTGACTACTTTCTTGTCTTTTCAGTTCTGTTCTTCTTCTGGTCTCAATGGCATCATCAATTACTTCAATCACTGGGATCCATTCTTCCTGACTTAGCTCGGGCTGCTCATCATATGGTTGTCTTTCAGAATCTATCACTCTAGATTCTTCTATTTCACAGCTTACAACTCCTGATGCCTCAGCCTGCTCAGTCAATGGTGGTTCTTGTTGATCTAATGGGCTCGGTACTCTTCTGGTATGACTAGCGTGAATCCAATTGGGCAAACCTGCACACGTCACTGCTGTGGTAGTGACTAGTATGACTTGCCTTGGTTTGTCCCACCTTGGTGCTAGACACGATTTTCTTGCGTGCTTCTTCACTAGCACCCAATCTCCAGGATTCAAATAATGCGCTTGATCTGGCTGTCTTTCAACTGCGTCTTCTCCAACCTGATGAGAGATAGAACGCATCATTTCAGCCAATCCTTTGCAATAGTCCAATACCAGATCATCAGTTATACTCATTATTTTATTTCCAGGAATGAACGCCTGTCTCATGGCTCTTCCCATGAGTACCTCATGTGGACTCATTCCTGTCTTCCTGTCTGGAATGCTTCTGAGACCCATTAGCACAAGAGGCAATGCATCTGGCCATTTCAGCTTTGTGGAAGCACACACCTTTCCCAATCTTGACTTGATTGTGCCATTCATTTGTTCAACAATTCCAGAAGCCTCTGGACGATAAGCACAGTGTAGTTTTTGTTCAATGTTAAATGCAGCACAGATTAATCGAATTATTTCATTATTAAAATGAGGGCCTCTATCTGACTCTAAAGTGACCGGAAAACCAAAGCGTGGCACCAACTCCCTCAACAACAATTTTGCAACTGTAAGACTGTCATTTCTTCTTGTAGGGTAGGCTTCCACCCATCTTGAGAAAAGGCACACTATGACAAGTACATATTTCAATCCGTTGCAAGGGGGTAACTCAATGAAATCTAACTGTAATCTGGTGAAGGGTCCTTCTGCCTTTCCGATTTTTCCCCAGCTTACCACTGTCTTTCTACCTGCTGTTGACAGGTTAAGTATCTTTGGCAAAGGCTCTCTGTGATTACCCTGAACTTCGGATTGTACCAGCTCTGTCTGAATAGTCTGATCATTGAATCTCTCCCTATGTGTGTTGCTCCATGGTATACTCTCGCCATTTTTGAAAGCAAACAATCTGGCATGACTGGTCTTCCATCTAGATACACCCATACTTCATCATGTGGTCTCTTGGTACAGGCTGCCTTTATCCAGATTTCTTTTTCCTTTTCCTCAACTTCTTCCTGCAATTGTCTACTCTCATCCCATGTCTCTGGCACTGAGAAGTACATAAGTTGGCATCTGGTTTCCCCCGTTTCAATTTTTCTGTTTATGGCTACTGCATTTTTAGCGCAGTATTTTGCCACTTGGTCAGCATAATTATTGCCAGCAGTCACATAGTCATTTCCTGACTGATGTGCAGCGCATTTTACAACTGCTATCTCTTTTGGCAATTGTAATGCTTCCAACAAATCCTTTACATTTTTGCTGTTTCTGATTGGAGACCCTGAAGAAGTCAGAAATCCCCTCTGCATCCAGAGCTGGCCGAAGTCATGCACAATCCCAAAACCATATTGACTATCCGTAAATATGGTTACTCTCTAATTTTTCCCCTTTTTACATGCCATTGTCAAGGCAACCAATTCAGCTACTTGTGCAGACTTGACCCCAGGTAAACAGGATGCTTCAATTACCCCCGAAATTTTGCAAACAGCATATGCAGCACTTAGACCTCCCTCTTGTGTCCTAAGGCAGGAGCCGTCTACAAATAACTCATGATCTGCTTCTTTTAGGGGTGGCTCTCTTATATCTGGGCGGGGCTTTGTGCATAACTCAGTTACGTCTAAGCAACCATGATCACTTTCATCTTTTACTTCCTCATCACAGGGGTCTGGCAATAGGGTAGCTGGGTTCAAAATCGTACACCTTGTCACAGTCACATTTTCAGCTCCCAAAATTACTCTTTCGTACTTTGTCAAACGACTAGGGGTAAGGTGCTGTGTTCTTGTTCTGGTTAAAAGAATCTCAACTGAGTGTGGAACGAATACTTTTACCGGATGTCCTATCACTATCGACTCACTTTGCTCCAAACTCATACAAGTAGCAGCTACTGCTTTTAAGCAGCCAGGCAATGCTGAAGCCACCGGGTCCAATGTGGCTGAAAAATATGCCACTGGACGCCGACTCAATCCATGTCTTTGTGTTAAAACTGAAAGTGCACAATTTTCTCTTTCACAACAAAATAAAGCAACATCTTTTGTATAGTCTGGCATGCCCAAAGCAGGAGCCTCACACAGACAATTTCGCAGTCTCACAAATGCCTCTAGGCAGTCGTCATTCCATTCAATCGGATCTTTCGCTCTTTTCCGAATCATCTGTATCAATGGTTTCGCTAACACAGAAAATCCATTTATCCATTGCCTGCAGTATCCAACTACTCCCAGAAACATTCTCATCTCTTTCTGAGTCTGTGGCAATTGCATTTCTTTGATTATTTTTATTCTTTCCGGTGTCACTTTTCTAACTCCTCTTTCTATTTTATGCCCTAGATATCTTACTTCTTGTCGACAGAACTGTAATTTTTCTGGAGACACCTTGTGTCCTCCTTCAGCCAAATGGTTCAGCAACGCAATTGTATCTGTAACACAATCTTCTCGCGTTTTTGATGCCACCAGTAGGTCATCAATGTACTGAACCAGAACAGAATTTCTGGGCATAATCAATGATTCCAGCCACTTTTTCAAAATCTGATTAAAGATTGAAGGACTTTCTGTGTACCCTTGATGAACACGACACCATGCGTAAATACGATCTTCAAATTTAAACGTAAACAAATATTGGCTGTCTGGGTGCAAAGGAATAGAAAAGAACGCTTGGCACAAATCAATTACTGTAAACCATCCTGCATTCCATGGTATCTGATAAAGAATCACTGCTGGATTTGGCACAATTGGACAACAGGGAATTACAATCTTATTTATTTTTCGCAGGTCCTGCACTATTCTGTACTTTCCGCTAGGCTTTTTCAGTCCCATTATTGGTGAATTACAGGGACTACCCATCACTTCTTTCAGAATGCCTTGTTTAACTATCCGTTCGATTTCTGGAATAATTCCTGCTTTTACTTCTGGACTCATTTTGTACTGTCGGGTATTTGGATACACTGCACCTTCTTTCACTGTCACTTTAACTGGGTCTATATTTTTCATTAACCCAATATCTTTCCCTGTAAAATCCCACACTTCTGGATTAACTGTGGTTCTCAACTCTTCTGGTAATTAATTTTCAGTTATCAGTGAAAACATTTCATCTACTTCTGTTCCTTGTTTGGCCAGCATCATCTTGTATGCCACATCTTCATCAGGGGTTTGGAAAGCGACACCATCCGGTGTACAACAAATTGTGCAGTTCATTTTGCACAAAAGATCTCTTCCCAACAGATTTACAGGACTAGAATCGCAAACTACAAATCGATGCATTTCTTTAAAGCTTCCAATGTGCACCTCCATTGGCTTTGTGATTGGTGTTCTAATCTGTTGGTTAGATACACCTACAACTTGGATTGTCTCTCCCGAGAGGGGTAGGTTTGGGATGTTTGCTGTTCTCACAGTAGACCTGGTAGCACCAGTATCCAATAGGAAAGTAATGTCTTTACCTTCTACTCTCCCATCAACAAATGGGCCTGACTGATCTACCGGCAAGGATGCGCCAAGCACGCACTCCTCTCCCCCCCCTCAGGCAGCGTCATTGTGTAGTATCCAAACATACCTCCTCATTCTGCAAAAAATATTGAGCAATTGTTCTATTATTCTTACCACTTTCTCCTTGAAATCCGGTGTTCGAACTGAAACTTTGATGGCTCACAAAATTTGGCATAGGAGCTGGTGGTACCTGATATTGTGGAGTGACTACCTGTTTCTGCTGATTCATAAGTACTTCATTCTGCATCTGTGGGATTAAATTTTGATTTGGCCCATTATTATTATTATTATTCTGAATACTCTTACACTCGTTCTTCCAATGTCCAAGCTTTCCGCACGCATGACAAGGGAACTTCTTTTCACTTCTTCTCTGTCCATTCGCCCTTTAAATCTATTACCATTCGTTCCTTGATTATTCTGACTCTGTTCTTTTACTGGATTACTATTCTGCTCATTTGTCTTCTCTTCCTGCTGTTCTGCCAATTTAACTTGAGCCCACATCATTTTCTCTTTCAGCTTCCTTCGCCTGGCCTCTATGTCATCCCCGCAATATTTCGCGTACTTCAAAATCTCATCCACCGTTTTACTTTGCCAGCTCAACATGTGCTGCTGTATCATCTGACTAATTTCTGGTTTCAAGCCATATACAAACCGATACACAAAATGTCCCATATCTTTGTCATCAATGTTCTCAAAACCATTATACTGCTTGAACACCTGCAACAATCGCTCATAATACGCATGTACAGATTCATTCGGTTCCTGTGTTGTTCTATCTATTTTTACCCAATCTGTTTCTTTAGGAGGGATTTTCCCTTTCAAGTATGTAATCACTTGATGATACTTTTTCATCACTTCTTCTGACGGTGCTCCTGTTTTTGCTTCTCTAGGATACTCCTCATTAGGCCAATCAATTGTGATTTTACATTCTGTCCATAAATCAGCAGGTACTACTATGTCAAATAGACCATCCAGATCTTTCAGTAACACCTTTGAGACCTTTACAAACCTTTCTACCTGTTTATACCACTCAACTGGCTTTTCTCTCAGTTTTGGAAAATCATTTGTAAATGATAAAATATCTTGTCTACTCCAAGGGACATGAACATATCCTCCTCCAGGAACCTCTCTCATTGGACACAACTTCTCTACTTTTCCTGTTTCTCTCACTGGAAATGCAGCTATTGCCTCTCTTGCCTGTACTTCTTCTTTCTTCCTTATCCACCTAATCCTCCATTTATCAATGTCTCCCCATTTCCGCAAAATGTTCATTAATTCTTTTACCTGTAACCTTTTTCCTGAAGCATTCACACTTTCTAAGACTTTATCAGTAAAATCCACTCGATAGGGTTTCTGTAACAATTTTGACTTCCTTATATCTATTCCAATCTCTGAAGCAACTTCAGTTAATCTTTCATGAAATAGTCTTGCTCTCCTGGTTATACTCTTACATAAAAACAATTCTTCATCATTATAAACATTTAATCTTTCTGTGCCCACACATCCTGTCATCATCTCTTCCAATTCCACTTTCAATCTGCTAATATCTAAAATCTTTGGTTTTGTGATCTGATTTTCCCTTTCCTGAGCCCACCTTTCTATATCTTCAGGGGTAACTATTGTTGTACCCGAAGTTCCAGTCGGAACTAAAGGTCTTCTATCTCTCAAATTCATAGGTGTGCCTCTCTTTTGAGTTTCCACATTGGGTTCCACAATAGGGAGATCCATTAATGAAATAACTGACTCACTTTCACTAACCTGATCATCTGCGATTACAATCTCTTTTCTTGGACTATTCAATGGAACTGTCACAAGCTGTGATTTCTGGGTATCCTTATAATCCCCATACAATGGGATTACTGGACCAATGGTTACGGGTACTGTCAAAGCTTCCGTATTTAAATTCAATTGACCTATTCTTTGAACTAGTTCCTCCCTAGTTTTGTTCAAAGTTTCTCTCTCATTATCTTGCAACACTGTTGTATGATGTCTCATGTAAAATCTGTGGTGTTAATGGTATTCCCATTACTGGCACACTTGGGACAACCTTACTAGCTGCTTCTTGATACGGTGGTGGGTTTTTAATTAAAATATCCTCTAACAATTCATCATCTGACTCTCCATATCCTGTCGTATTCATATGTTTTGTTTTCTCTTTACACTTTCCTCCAGAATGTTCCTCAGCTATAAACACTGGATATAACCCTTCCGATACCATTGCTCTCCTCCACTGTTTCATCTGTCCTTCTCTTGACTCATGCAAGTGTCTTGGAAAGAATCCTCTATATCTTCCACCTCTGCATTTCTCTCTTTCGTATGACTCAGTCTCCCATTCTTCCAAAGCCTCATATTGAGTTAACCTGGGTCTCGGTTCTAAATCATTCATCTTCAATCTCAAATTCTGGAGAATCCTCCCATTAAACATACCATCCTTAGGAAACGCTAACACACCATCATCCTTTGTGTACTCTACCCAGTTTTCTAGCCATACGCAAGTATGATATCCTCTCTCCATCATCATGAAAGATGCTGGTGTCTTTGGTGGCGGAATAGGAATACCCTCTCTAGTCAACACAGGCTTATCCTTGACAATGAAATTCTTTATTCTTTTAAAGATTGACATCTTTCTTTTCTCTCCATACATTCTTGAAGAACAGTGCAAGAAATTGTATTCCGCAAACCCTTGAAATCTTCTACCTGTACGCCTTGCACTAACAGTCAAATCAAAATCCCGCATACAATCCTTCTCTCCTTCAATCCTAGCGCGGCTTCTATCTAAGTGTCCAATGGAATCAGGCTCACACTCGTACTCTGACCAATGTCAGCGCAGCCTTTTCCTGACGTCAGTGCTGCTCCTCACTACTGACCCCTCCTTTACAATGCTGTTCCTGTCACACGCCCACTGCTTCTACCAATCCCAGCGCGGCTCTCTGTGACGTCGATCCTACTCAGGCGATTTCTCACCCCTCCTTTACCAAGCTCCTCCTGTCACGCGCCCGCTGCTTCTACCAATCCCAGCGCGGCTCTCTGTGACGTCAGTACCACTCCGGCAACTGACCCTCCCTTTGCAAGGTAATACGAAAATTTTATTTCTTCAAAAATTCTTTGAACTTCTTTGTTATTAACAACATAAAAACATTCGCTACTCTGTCTGTTCCACTAAACCAAAAGCATAGTTTCTTTTCTTCCACTGCGAGTAAAACCTTCCGCTTACTCTTCACCTAAGCTCCAGAGAACCTGCTATTCTTCCGGTATCTTCCGTTAAGGAATTTTAAAACCGGTATTTCACCAGCGAACTCCTTTTGCTGTCAATCTAGCTTAGAAGAACCTACTACTCCTTCAGGGTTACCCTTACTAGGTGATATAACACCTAAAGTTTCATCAGCGAACTCTTTGCTTTCAACCACTCTCACTTTTGTTCAGAAAAGATAGTCCCTAGTTTAACACTGCCAGACCTACCTAGCTTCTCAGTGTTATTCCAACAGACGAGTAACCTCACTGCAGTGTGGTTTCTATCGCCACCCGCTATACATTCTCCGGGAATTTTCCAGACAACATAAAACAGGACATTAACTCTTTTGTTAAAACATTAACCAAAAATCAATAATCTATACTTATCAACAAACTAGTTACTAACAACCATAGCTCTGCTAACAGAAAACTGATCCAGCGGTCTACTAACAACAGATACTCTACTACCATATATTCACTTGGGCCCATACAACTCGTTTCCGCTGCGCTCTAAGTAAACCACTGGAGTTTATTAATTTTATATGTTGCTCATACCTCAAGATCTAGTTATTACTTCTTTAACTAAACCTTCTGCTGATCAAACAGTTCTTTCCTCTGGTCAATGGACCAGTTAGGTAAAACTAGTTGATGGCGATAATTGACATAACTTATTATTATTATGCATTCCTTAATAAGTATAAAATAATGACAGACTCAATAAGTTTTAAAATCTTTATCTAAAGTTAGGGGTTTTGAACCATCTTAAATCGTTTCAGTACAAACACCCTCATTCGCGGGAGTGCCAATTCAAAAATATCTCAGATAACACTTATCAATTCAGATCCACACAATAACTCTGCTCAGAAAGAAGAGGATAGAGACAGAAGAGCATTTATCAAACAATGCATCTTATAGTTACCAAAGTATGGTGTGAAGACCAACCCTCTGGCCAAAGGGTTGGTAAAGGCCTCCCAGGACAGATCAGGAGACAAAGACTTCAGGACAGGAATCAGGACAAGATACCTCACCTCACTAGTTACCGACCATTACGTCGCACCCCTCTCTGACACTCTCTTCCTCCTCGTGGTTCTTCCGCAATTACCCTTCTAAACCCACCCAAATCTAGTAGATGATTCTGCATACGATTTCTTCATCAGCATTTCAGAGCATCAGCACCACCCCAGCACCGACAGCATCCCAAGCTCCGAATTGTTTCTGCTGCTTCCGCTCCCAACACGCTGAGCTAAGTTCCGCTCCTGCTCCAGCTCTCCAACTAAACTAAACTACTTCAATTATACCCTTCCATAGGCATGTACCACCCATTAATGTTTCATTTGCACAGAATACTAACTTCTGATTGGACAGGCGAGGGGGGATGATCATCACACCACACTTATTTTCATTTATTCTCTTTTAACCATTGTTTTCCAAACTCCTCCCATCAAACTTTATTCCGCCCTTCCTTTCCCATACATCTTTAAACTTTATTAAATACATTTGTAACTGATGTCTTGAATAAGTTCCTTCATATGAACTCTTCACCCTCATGTTCCCAGGGCACATCTCCGCCGACCTTGGACTCGTGTCAAATCCTTAGTCATCTCCCAGGCTTCCGTATCAGGGCGCATGCGTCGCGCCATATTGGTTTGCTCGACTCGGACAACTTTAACAGGCCCAAATACGCACTAATAATAAAGTCAAAAAGAGAAGTGTTATTCTCAAAAATAAATGGTTTCACTGTATACCTCCAACCTCTACTCTATCCCATACCATTTGTTATTTCTCTCTCTGCATTTGCGTTAGTTATAAATCCATTTCTAATTTCAGCAAGCAGGTGCCATGCATGTGAGCTTTCAAGCGGCCATTTTATAGCTCTTTGCGCAAGCGCCAGAATTTCCCTCCAAGCGAAAGCACGTCATACTACGTAGATGCAGTAGACGCATGCGCAGTAAAGATCCCATGTTAAATGCGTCCTAGTCCTACGTCCGTGTTATTTGCAGTTAGTAAACACATAGGCAAGCTTCATTCTTTTCCCACGTATAATGAAAAATGCATATTATTAATCACGAGACATGTCATTAGTAATTCGCTAGTAAGTTAAATCGAGGAGATTGCTTCCGGGCAAGTCTCGTGTCCGAGACCTTGCTCCATCACACCCACCATCCGGGATGCCCCGGTACACAGGACAGCTAGGATGTTCAGGAACTGGCAGTCTCACTGGGGGCTGGTAGACACTGGACAGGGATTATTCCCACCTCTCCCATGTACATGAATTGCATGTCCGCCTAGACACCTTCCTATGCTCACCGGACATGCACGCACGGCTCCACGACACGGAATACCTCACTCGAACAGTGTCGGACCACAACCCGGTGCTGACTCGACTGCATTGGGGGGCCCAGCAGCAACCCATTCGCACGTGGCGCCTTAAGCCTGAGGCCCTAGAGGATCAAGTGTTTTTACATGAGATCAGGGGCCATATTGTTACATATTTTGCCGACAATGCACAGTCCACGGACTCCAGGGTGACAGAATGGGAGGCCTTTAAGGCTGTAATTAGGGGGCGATGCATGGCGCCATCAATTGGGGTGCGGCGAACACTACTCACAGAAGTAGAACGGGCTGACCGAGTGCTGAGGGAGGTGGAACTCCGACGCCCAAACCACCCCGAACTCCGCCAGGAGTTGCTAGAGGCGAAGGAAGAGGTGGCCGTGCAGGAAGAAAGATTACGGTGTTTTGACTATCAAACATATTGTATTGTATTGTAATTGCCTTTATATAGCGCTTACTACCCCTGACGAGGCGTCGAAGCGCTTTTTCAGCGAGTAGCACGCTACTCCGGGACCCATAGGGGATTAGTGTTGAATTAGTATAGTAAAACATGCAAGTAAATTTTAAGTGGTGGATAGGTTATTCAGTTATTTGGATTTGGAAGGATAACAAAAGGATAGAAGAGGGAAAAAAAAAAAGCTTTGTATTTATATAGCGCTTGTTACCCCTGATGGGGTGTTGAAGCACGCTACTCCAGAAACCCATAAAGGATTAGTGCTGAATTAGTATGGTGAAATATGAAAGTAATTTGAGTGGTGGGTATTAGTCAGTTATTTGGAGTGAGAAGGGTAGCGGAGGGATAAAAGGGAAGAAAGGTTTGCATTCATGTAGCACTTGTTCCCCCTGATGGGTGTTGAAGTGCTTTTCTGGCGAGTAGGACGCTACTCCGGAACCCATAAAGGATTAGTGTTGAAAATTAGTATAGTGAAGTATGAAGTAATTTGAGTGGTGGCTATGTTATTCAGTTATTTGGATAGAGAAGGGTAAGTTGTGGGATAGAAGAGGGAAAGAGGTTTGTATTTATATAGCGCTTGCTACCCCTTGATGGGGTTTTGAATCGCTTTATTGGCGAGTAGCACGCTACTCTGGAACCCATAAGGATTACTGTTGAATTAGTATGGCGAAACATGAAAGTAATTTGAGTGGTGGATATGTTAGTCAGTTATTTGGATTGAGAAGGGTTGGGGAGGGGTAGAAAAGGGAAAAAGGTTTGCGTTTATATAGCGCTGGTAACCCTGATGGGGTGTTGAAACGCTTCATTGGCGAGTAGCACGCTACTTTGGAACCCATAAAGGATTAGTGGTGAATTAGTATAGTGGAATATGGAAATTGAGAAGTGAACGTGTTAGTCTGTTATTTTGATTGAAAAGGATAGTGGAGGGACAGAAGAGTGAGATTTTTTTTTTTTTTTGAGGTCATAGCAGTAGGAGGAGGCTTTTGGATGAGTAAAAAGGGGTTTTTGAGGGGAAGAGTCAGAGGGGAGTTTATAAAGGTTTGTTTTGGGGGATCGGTATAGTAAAAAGAGGTGTCAGATGATGCAAGGAGGGTAGAGTAGGAGAGAGTCTAGAAAGGGTTATTTTGGGATCATAGTAGTGGTATGGGATAAATGAGAGAGTGGATGTAGAGGATATATTGATAGATGTATAGGGTGAGAGATAGGGTAGTGCATTGGAAAGAGTAGTAGAAAGAAGTTTGAGATGAGTCAGAAGGTTGGGCCAGAGGATATATTGAGAGAAGTATAGGCTTAGAAATAGGGTAGTGCATTTGAAATGCTAAAATTAGAAGAAAGTGATAAATATATAGATCCATAAGTACATTGAAAGTATATAGATGTATAAAGGAGGTAAGTATATATAGATTAAAGATATTGATAGAGGTACAGGATGAGAAATAGGGTTGTGCATTGGATATGCTTTTTCAGGAGAAAGGTAACAGACGCACAGATCCAAGTACATGGAAGGTACATAGATGCACAATGGAAGTAAGTACATGTAGACCAAAGATGATTTTTATTTATTTATTTACAACAACATAATTATTCTACATGTTTATACAAAGCAATACACAAAGATAGGTACATATCTATAGTGAAAATAAATGCTTATATACAGAGGAATATGCTGTAAATTTCTGTTTGCGTATGGTGCTTATGTGGGGAAGAGCCAATTCTTGAGTAGTTTTCTGAAGATAAGGTGGTTGTCGGTGGATCTTATGTTGGGGGGTTCCATAGTTTGGCTGCTTCAACAGAGAAGGATGTGCCACCCATGGTTTTTTTCTTGTATCTTGGGATTTTGAGGCGAGATGCCCCTTTAGAGTGTAGGTTCCTTTGTTGAATGTGTTTGGTGATTTTATTCCTGATGAAGAGCGGTCCCATCCCATGTATTGCTTTGTGGGTGATACAGAGTAGCTTGAACGTGGATCTTCTGGCAACCGGTAACCAATGCAGGGCTTTCAAGGCAGGTGAGATGTGGTCTCGCGGTTTGATATGCAAGAGTAGTCTGGCAGCCAAGTTCTGAATCCGTTGTAGTCTTTTCATGGTCGTTAAAGGTGATCCGTGGTAGAGGCTATTGGCGTAATCGAGTTTGGACATGGACTCACGCTGAGCGGGACAGGGCGGGCAGATTACTGGCGTGGCTTGCTAACCCCACCCGCAGGGGGAACACAATCATAGAGCTAGCGGACTCAGAGGGGCAATCTCTATATCGACAGGATGCCATCAACAATAGGTTCCGCAGCTATTATGAGCAGCTCTACAGGAGCTCAGGGCCACTGAGGGAAGGAGAAATAGAGGAATATTTGGCAGACCTTCCTCTTCATACCTTGACAGAGGAGGACGCGGACCAACTAGGTGCGGAAATATCGCGAGCGTGAAATCAGGGTGGCCATTAAGGAACTGGCGAGAGGGAAAACCCCGGGCACAGACAGGCTCCCCAAGGAATTCTACGCCGCATATGTAGAAGAACTAGCCCCCAAACTAGCAGAGATGTATGCGGAGGCGGGGGAGAGGGGTCACTTACCAGGCACCACTAGAGAGGCGGTGGTAATTACGCTGCTGAAGCCCGACAGGTCCCCCTGTCGATGTTAAATCTCGACTTTAAAATTTTAAGTAAACTACTGGCAATGCGGTTGCTCCCATATATGACGTCCCTGGTGCACCGGGATCAGGCAGGCTTCATTCCACGCAGGAATACAACTCTGAATATACGCCGCCTGTTGTCCATTCTCGAGCTCGTTGCGACGGAAAAACGGGCAGGGGCGAGGTTCGCCATCGACATAGAAAAGGCATTTGATAGCCTTGAGTGGGGGTTTCTATATGCCGTCTTAACCAAAATGGGCCTTGGACCAGGGTTCCTGCGCTGGGTGCAGTTGTTATATGCCGCTCCGGTGGCGAGAGTCCGCACGGGGCGTACGATATTGGAACAGTACAGAGTGGAGAGGGGCACGCGCCAGGGGTGTCCCCGCTCCCCACTACTGTTCGCCCTGGCCGTGGAGCCACTGGCATGCGTGGCGCGATCTGAAAGGGCTTACCGAGGGCTCCAGTTGGGGGAGCAGAGGCATCACATAGCGTTATACGCCGACGACCTATTACTCTTCCTACAGCACGCGGAGGAGGACCTGCCAGGGGCAAAGACTATGATGGAAGAATTCGGAGCATTGTCGGGCCTCCGGGTGAATTGGCAGAAGTCCAGACTATTCCCACTGGTGGAAGACATGCTACCACCTGAGAATTTGGGGGACTGGCGATGGGAGCCCCGCTGTTTCCGCTATCTGGGAGTGCGCATCTTCCACACCGTAGAGGATGTGAAGGAAGGGAACATAGGGAGGGCACTGCGCTCGCTCAAGGACAACATGGCATTCTGGGGAAAGCTTCCCCTGTCCGTGATGGGCTGCATCTCCCTACTCAAAATGGTGGCTCTCCCTAGGCTGCTGTACTTTTTCACCACGCTCCCGGTGTGGATATCAGGGGCTTGGTTCCGGGAGCTGGACTCCTGCCTGTCCGCATTCATATGGGGGGCGGGCCGGAGGAGAGTGGCCCTTAACACACTGAAAAGACCGTGGTCAGAGGGGGGTCTCGCCGGGCCTGATATGGAGGCATACTATCTGGCAGGGCAGTTGCAGAGATTCACGCAGTGGGTGGCGGGGTGCATAGACCCGGATAGGGGGGGGCCACCCTTTGCCCCGGACAAACTGAAGGTGTTCCGCACCCTACTAGGGACCGCCAAACCTCAGCAGGTCCGCAGTAACGAGCATAGAGTGATACGAAGGTGCTGGGGTAGGTGCCTGCAGAAGACTAGGACAAGACGCCCATATTCACCGGAACTAGCAATGACACTACTAGGGGCCCTTCCCCACGGGGGACAATGGAGGGAGATAGGTGGTTGGGCACAGGCAGGAGCCACGAAGGTGGAAGATCTCTACCGTTACAGGGAACTACTTTCCTTTGAGGAATTCAGCACCGAATGGGACATACCACAAGGGCACTTCCTACTCCACATGGCAGTTACGGGGGCCATAAGACGACATTGGGGCACGGGCACGACTGAACCGCCACGACACGCCACCTGTGAGTACATAAGTCTCGCAGGGGGGACTATAAAAGCTGTTGCATGCCTCTACAGGGCCATAGGACGAGACTCCATACAGCCACTGGACCGGGTGAGAAACCACTGGGGGGACGACATTGACAGACCACTGGAGGACAAGGACTGGGAGAACATACTAGTACAGACAACCAGTGTCCCGAAACGCACGTTTCAGCCTGATTGGCTTTTATATACTTCACCGAGCATACATTACCCCAGAACGTATTAATCGATACTTTGCTAGAGAGGATGCCAGATGCCCGAGATGTAATACACAAGGGGCGACTTTTATTCACATGATATGGAGCTGCCCATCCTTGACGCACTACTGGCAGGAAGTGACACGGGAGACAGCTAGAATAACGGAGAGGGTAATCCCATGCACACCGGAACATGTTTTGCTCAGCCTGTTCCCACACACTGTCAAAACTAAGACCACGGACAGGTTCCAAGATCTCGCCTTCATACTTGCGAAGCGAAAAATCACTAGCAGATGGAAGAATCCAGACGGCCCTAATGTACACACATGGAAGCGAGAGCTGGTGAAATGGGCTGGATGCGAGGGCAGGGTCTTGCTTAGAAATGCGAGACGGGGGATAGGAAAGATGGAAAGAGCTCGGGCGTGGGTGGTGCTGATGGAAGACCTGAAGAGAGATGGTCGGACATCTGAGGCCTCCACTCCCGAGAGACAGTCACAACAGGAGAACCCCCAGAGGCCAGACCAGGATGGAGAACTAATGCAGATCCCGGGAGATGGGGACATATAACATCTTTACACAAGGGAGGGCCGGGACCTGGAAACGAGGCGACTGCGAAACACAAAAGCACACCGCAAGGTACAGAGGAAGGGACTTACTGGGCTCAATAGAAGCAGTTAGGAGACAGCAGTGCGGGGCGGGAGGGGGTGGGGGTAGTTACCTTGTTGAGGAGGGGCGGGGGAATGGGGGGGAAATTGCGATCCACATAGAAGAATCCCTGAGACAGATGGAACAGGGCTCAATACAGACATGGATATGTACAATATGTAATGGAATAGTCTGACCATGTAAATGCTATGCACTTACTTGTACCACAATCAGCGGAATGGCTGAATGATATGTAAAAGGCAATAAAGTTTGTTTAAAAAAAAAAAAAAATCAGTGATACACAATCCCCTTGACTATTCTTTCCCATCTGTGCTTGTCCTGAAGGGATTGCAAAATATTGGAAAGGTCACTTCACCCAAGTATTATTGTGGCATGCTTCATCATTTGCGACCTATCCACACCGGGGTAGGTAAATACCACTCTGGTGGACTCAACCAAAGCAGGAGTTCTTAGATAAACTGTTCCTGAAATAAAGCCCATGCAGGTCAACGGTGTTCAAGGTTTGTTAACTCCTTGCCTACAGGAAACAGGCTCTCATACCGGTCTTTTGGATTTCTTTAGAATACCATTAGACATCGTAGACAAATAAATCATAAATAGGTAGAAAATGTATGAATAATGCAAAAATAAGTGTTATTTCACTTCCATCTTGCTATCAAAACCTGCACCTCCTCTTGTGAACATGGCAAATAGATACTAAGGGGGAGATATACAAGCCCCTTGCGCCACTTTTGCGTCACTTTTAACATGGGAAAAGTAACGCAAAAGTGGCGCAAAAGTGGCGCAAGGGGCTTGTAAATAAGCCCCTAAGTGTGTACCTGTATAGCATGCTGAGTATCACTGCAAAACACAAAAACATATGTGTACATGCATTGTTACACTTATTCACACCTACTGGATGAGGCACTCACCCTACTTATGTATGTTTTTTGGCAGCATATTTTTGCTGTAAATCTGCATGATGATTTGGATTCAGGACTCCTCATTAACAAAAGCAGAACTCCATTGCTGATTTCAGTGTTAGCAAAATTAAGTTGTATATCAGCAAGATGATTTGAATTCAGGACTCATCAGCAATAAAATCAGGACTTGTGTTGATTTCAGTGTTGGTGAAATAAAGTTGTAAATCAGGAAGATGATTTGAATTCAGGACTCATCATCTCCAAAATCAGGACTCATCTGCTGATTTCAGTGTTAGCGAAATAAAGATGTAAATCGGCAAGATGATTTGAATTCAGGACTCATCAGCAATAAAATCAGGACTCATCTGCTGATTTCAGTGTTGGCGAAATAAAGTTGTAAATCAGCAAGATGATTTGAATTCAGGACTCATCATCTCCAAAATCAGGTCTCATCTGCTGATTTCAGTGTTAGCGAAATAAAGATGTAAATCGGCAAGATGATTTGAATTCAGGACTCATCATCTCCAAAATCAGGACTCATCTGCTGATTTCAGTGTTAGCAAAATAAAGATGTAAATTGGCAAGATGATTTGAATTCAGGACTCATCAGCAATAAAATCAGGACTCATCTGCTGATTTCAGTGTTGGCAAAATAAAGTTGTAAATAAGCAAGATGATCTGAATTCAGGATTCATCATCTCCAAAATTAGGACTCATCTGTTGATTTCAGTATTAGCAAAATAAAGTTGTAAATCGGCAAGATTATTTGAATTCAGGACTCATCAGCAATAAAATCAGGACTCGTGCTGATTTCAGTGTTGGTGAAATAAAGCTGTAAATCAGGAAGATGATTTGAATTCAGGACTCATCAGCAATAAAATCAGGACTCAGCTGCTGATCTCAGTGTTGGCGAAATAAAGTTGTAAATCAGCAAGATGATTTGAATTCAGGACTCATCAGCAATAAAATCAGGACTCTGCTGATTTCAGAGTTGGTGAAATAAAGTTGTAAATAAGCAAGATGATTTGAATTCAGGACTCATCAGCAATAAAATCAGGACTCATCTGCTGATTTCAGTGTTGGCGAAATAAAGTTGTAAATCAGCAAGATGATTTGAATTCAGGACTCATCTCCAAAATCAGGACTCATCTGCTGATTTCAGTGTTGGTGAAATAAAGTTGTAAATAAGCAAGATGATTTGAATTCAGGACTCAGCAATAAAATCAGGACTCATCTGCTGATTTCAGTGTTAGCAAAATAAAGTTGCATATCAGCAAGATGATTTGAATTCAGGACTCATCAGCAATAAAATCAGGACTCATCTGCTGATTTCAGTGTTGGTGAAATAAAGTTGTAAATCAAGAAGATGATTTGAATTCAGGACTCATCATCTCCAAAATCAGGACTCATCTGCTGATTTCAGTGTTGGCAAAATAAAGTTGTAAATCAGCAAGATGAATTGAATTCAGGACTCATTTGCTGATTTCATTGTTGGTGAAATAAAGTTGTAAATCAGCAAGATGATTTGAATTCAGGACTCATCATCTCCAAAATCAGGACTCATCTGCTGATTTCAGTGTTAGCGAAATAAAGATGTAAATCGGCAAGATGATTTGAATTCAGGACTCATCAGCAATAAAATCAGGACTCATCTGCTGATTTCAGTGTTGGTGAAATAAAGTAAATAAGCAAGATGATTTGAATTCAGAAGTCATCAGCAATAAAATAAGGACTCATCTGCTGATTTCAGTGTTAGCAAAATAAAGTTGTATATCAGCAAGATGATTTGAATTCAGGACTCATCAGCAATAAAATCAGGACTCATCTGCTGATTTCAGTGTTGGTGAAATAAAGTAAATAAGCAAGATGATTTGAATTCAGAAGTCATCAGCAATAAAATAAGGACTCATCTGCTGATTTCAGTGTTAGCAAAATAAAGTTGTATACCAGCAAGATGATTTGAATTCAGGACTCATCAGCAATAAAATCAGGACTCATCTGCTGATTTCAGTGTTGGCAAAATAAAGTTGTAAATAAGCAAGATGATCTGAATTCAGGATTCATCATCTCCAAAATTAGGACTCATCTGTTGATTTCAGTATTAGCAAAATAAAGTTGTAAATCGGCAAGATGATTTGAATTCAGGACTCATCAGCAATAAAATCAGGACTCATCTGCTGATTTCAGTGTTAGCGAAATAAAGATGTAAATCGGCAAGATGATTTGAATTCAGGACTCATCAGCAATAAAATCAGGACTCATCTGCTGATTTCAGTGTTAGCGAAATAAAGATGTAAATCGGCAAGATGATTTGAATTCAGGATTCATCATCTCCAAAATCAGGACTCATCTGCTGATTTCAGTGTTGTTCAAATAAAGTTGTAAATAAGCAAGATGATTTGAATTCAGGACTCATCAGCAATAAAATCAGGACTCATCTGCTGATTTAAGTGTTAGCAAAATAAAGTTGTAAATTGGCAAGATTATTTGAATTCAGGACTCATCAGCAATAAAATCAGGACTCGTGCTGATTTCAGTGTTGGTGAAATAAAGTTGTAAATCAGGAAGATGATTTGAATTCAGGACTCATCAGCAATAAAATCAGGACTCAGCTGCTGATTTCAGTGTTGGCGAAATAAAGTTGTAAATCAGCAAGATGATTTGAATTCAGGACTCATCAGCAATAAAATCAGGACTCATGCTGATTTCAGTGTTGGTGAAATAAAGTTGTAAATAAGCAAGATGATTTGAATTCAGGACTCATCAGCAATAAAATCAGGACTCATCTGCTGATTTCAGTGTTGGCGAAATAAAGTTGTAAATCAGCAAGATGATTTGAATTCAGGACTCATCATCTCCAAAATCAGGACTCATCTGCTGATTTCAGTGTTAGCAAAATAAAGTTGTAAATCAGCAAGATGATTTGAATTCAGGACTCATCAGCAATAAAATCAGGACTCATCTGCTGATTTCAGTGTTGGCGAAATAAAGTTGTAAATCAGCAAGATGATTTGAATTCAGGACTCATCAGCCATAAAATCAGGACTCATCTGTTGATTTCAGTGTTAGCGAAATAAAGATGTAAATCGGCAAGATGATTTGAATTCAGGATTCATCAGCAATAAAATCAGGACTCATCTGCTGATTTCAGTGTTAGCGAAATAAAGATGTAAATCGGCAAGATGATTTGAATTCAGGACTCATGCAATAAAATCAGGACTCATCTGCTGATTTCAGTGTTGGCGAAATAAAGTTGTAAATCAGCAAGATGATTTGAATTCAGGACTCATCATCTCCAAAATCAGGACTCATCTGCTGATTTCAGTGTTAGCGAAATAAAGATGTAAATCAGCAAGATGATTTGAATTCAGGACTCAGCAATAAAATCAGGACTCATCTGCTGATTTCAGTGTTGGCGAAATAAAGTTGTAAATCAGCAAGATGATTTGAATTCAGGACTCATCATCTCCAAAATCAGGTCTCATCTGCTGATTTCAGTGTTAGCGAAATAAAGATGTAAATCGGCAAGATGATTTGAATTCAGGATTCATCAGCAATAAAATCAGGACTCATCTGCTGATTTCAGTGTTAGCGAAATAAAGATGTAAATCAGCAAGATGATTTGAATTCAGGACTCATCAGCAATAAAATCAGGACTCATCTGCTGATTTCAGTGTTGTTCAAATAAAGTTGTAAATAAGCAAGATGATTTAAATTCAGGACTCATCAGCAATAAAATCAGGACTCGTCTGCTGATTTCAGTGTTGGTGAAATAAAGTTGTAAATCAGGAAGATGATTTGAATTCAGGACTCATCAGCAATAAAATCAGGACTCTCTGCTGATATCAGTGTTGTTGAAATAAAGTTGTAAATAAGCAAGAGGATTTGAATTCAGGACTCATCAGCAATAAAATCAGGACTCATCTGCTGATTTCAGTGTTGGCGAAATAAAGTTGTAAATCAGCAAGATGATTTGAATTCAGGACTCATCATCTCCAAAATCAGGTCTCATCTGCTGATTTCAGTGTTAGCGAAATAAAGATGTAAATCGGCAAGATGATTTGAATTCAGGACTCATCATCTCCAAAATCAGGACTCATCTGCTGATTTCAGTGTTAGCAAAATAAAGATGTAAATTGGCAAGATGATTTGAATTCAGGACTCATCAGCAAAAAAATCAGGACTCATCTGCTAATTTCAGTGTTGGCAAAATAAAGTTGTAAATAAGCAAGTTGATCTGAATTCAGGATTCATCATCTCCAAAATTAGGACTCATCTGTTGATTTCAGTATTAGCAAAATAAAGTTGTAAATCGGCAAGATTATTTGAATTCAGGACTCATCAGCAATAAAATCAGGACTCGTGCTGATTTCAGTGTTGGTGAAATAAAGTTGTAAATCAGCAAGATGATTTGAATTCAGGACTCATCAGCAATAAAATCAGGACTCAGCTGCTGATCTCAGTGTTGGCGAAATAAAGTTGTAAATCAGCAAGATGATTTGAATTCAGGACTCATCAGCAATAAAATCAGGACTCATCTGCTGATTTCAGTGTTAGCGAAATAAAGTTGTAAATCAGCAAGATGATTTGAATTCAGGACTCATCATCTCCAAAATCAGGACTCATCTGCTGATTTCAGTGTTAGCGAAATAAAGATGTAAATCGGCAAGATGATTTGAATTCAGGATTCATCAGCAATAACATCAGGACTCCTGCTGATTTCAGTGTTAGCGAAATAAAGATGTAAATCGGCAAGATGATTTGAATTCAGGACTCATCAGCAATAAAATCAGGACTCGTGCTGATTTCAGTGTTGGTGAAATAAAGTTGTAAATCAGCAAGATGATTTGAATTCAGGACTCATCAGCAATACAATCAGGGCTCATCTGCTGATTTCAGTGTTGGCGAAATAAAGTTGTAAATCAGCAAGATGATTTGAATTCAGGACTCATCAGCAATAAAATCAGGACTCATTTGCTGATTTCAGTGTTGGTGAAATAAAGTTGTAAATAAGCAAGATGATTTGAATTCAGGACTCAGCAATAAAATCAGGACTCATCTGCTGATTTCAGTGTTGGCAAAATAGAGTTGTAAATCAGCAAGATGATTTGAATTCAGGACTCATTTGCTGATTTCATTGTTGGTGAAATAAAGTTGTAAATCAGCAAGATGATTTGAATTCAGGACTCATCATCTCCAAAATCAGGACTCATCTGCTGATTTCAGTGTTAGCGAAATAAAGATGTAAATCGGCAAGATGATTTGAATTCAGGACTCATCAGCAATAAAATCAGGACTCATCTGCTGATTTCAGTGTTGGTGAAATAAAGTAAATAAGCAAGATGATTTGAATTCAGAAGTCATCAGCAATAAAATAAGGACTCATCTGCTGATTTCAGTGTTAGCAAAATAAAGTTGTATATCAGCAAGATGATTTGAATTCAGGACTCATCAGCAATAAAATCAGGACTCATCTGCTGATTTCAGTGTTGGTGAAATAAAGTAAATAAGCAAGATGATTTGAATTCAGAAGTCATCAGCAATAAAATCAGGACTCATCTGCTGATTTCAGTGTTGGCAAAATAAAGTTGTAAATAAGCAAGATGATCTGAATTCAGGATTCATCATCTCCAAAATTAGGACTCATCTGTTGATTTCAGTATTAGCAAAATAAAGTTGTAAATCGGCAAGATGATTTGAATTCAGGACTCATCAGCAATAAAATCAGGACTCATCTGCTGATTTCAGTGTTAGCGAAATAAAGATGTAAATCGGCAAGATGATTTGAATTCAGGACTCATCAGCAATAAAATCAGGACTCATCTGCTGATTTCAGTGTTGTTCAAATAAAGTTGTAAATCAGCAAGATGATTTGAATTCAGGACTCATCAGCAATACAATCAGGGCTCATCTGCTGATTTCAGTGTTGGCGAAATAAAGTTGTAAATCAGCAAGATGATTTTAATTCAGGACTCATCAGCAATAAAATCAGGACTCATTTGCTGATTTCAGTGTTGGTGAAATAAAGTTGTAAATAAGCAAGATGATTTGAATTCAGGACTCCAGCAATAAAATCAGGACTCATCTGCTGGTTTCAGTGTTAGCAAAATAAAATTGCATATCAGCAAGATGATTTGAATTCAGGACTCATCATTACCAAAATCAGGACTCATCTGCTGATTTCAGTGTTAGCGAAATAAAGATGTAAATTGGCAAGATGATTTGAATTCAGGATTGATCAGCAATAACATCAGGACTCCTGCTGATTTCAGTGTTGGCGAAATAAAGTTGTAAATCAGCAAGATGATTTGAATTCAGGACTCATCAGCAATAAAATCAGGACTCATTTGCTGATTTCAGTGTTGGTGAAATAAAGTTGTAAATAAGCAAGATGATTTGAATTCAGGACTCAGCAATAAAATCAGGACTCATCTGCTGATTTCAGTGTTAGCAAAATAAAGTTGCATATCAGCAAGATGATTTGAATTCAGGACTCATCAGCAATAAAATCAGGACTCATCTGCTGATTTCAGTGTTGGTGAAATAAAGTTGTAAATCAAGAAGATGATTTGAATTCAGGACTCATCATCTCCAAAATCAGGACTCATCTGCTGATTTCAGTGTTGGCAAAATAAAGTTGTAAATCAGCAAGATGATTTGAATTCAGGACTCATTTGCTGATTTCATTGTTGGTGAAATAAAGTTGTAAATCAGCAAGATGATTTGAATTCAGGACTCATCATCTCCAAAATCAGGACTCATCTGCTGATTTCAGTGTTAGCGAAATAAAGATGTAAATCGGCAAGATGATTTGAATTCAGGACTCATCAGCAATAAAATCAGGACTCATCTGCTGATTTCAGTGTTGGTGAAATAAAGTAAATAAGCAAGATGATTTGAATTCAGAAGTCATCAGCAATAAAATAAGGACTCATCTGCTGATTTCAGTGTTAGCAAAATAAAGTTGTATATCAGCAAGATGATTTGAATTCAGGACTCATCAGCAATAAAATCAGGACTCATCTGCTGATTTCAGTGTTGGTGAAATAAAGTAAATAAGCAAGATGATTTGAATTCAGAAGTCATCAGCAATAAAATAAGGACTCATCTGCTGATTTCAGTGTTAGCAAAATAAAGTTGTATATCAGCAAGATGATTTGAATTCAGGACTCACCAGCAATAAAATCAGGACTCATCTGCTGATTTCAGTGTTGGCAAAATAAAGTTGTAAATAAGCAAGATGATCTGAATTCAGGATTCATCATCTCCAAAATTAGGACTCATCTGTTGATTTCAGTATTAGCAAAATAAAGTTGTAAATCGGCAAGATGATTTGAATTCAGGACTCATCAGCAATAAAATCAGGACTCATCTGCTGATTTCAGTGTTAGCGAAATAAAGATGTAAATCGGCAAGATGATTTGAATTCAGGACTCATCAGCAATAAAATCAGGACTCGTGCTGATTTCAGTGTTGGTGAAATAAAGTTGTAAATCAGGAAGATGATTTGAATTCAGGACTCATCAGCAATAAATCAGGACTCAGCTGCTGATTTCAGTGTTGGCGAAATAAAGTTGTAAATCAGCAAGATGATTTGAATTCAGGACTCATCAGCAATAAAATCAGGACTCTGCTGATTTCAGTGTTGGTGAAATAAAGTTGTAAATAAGCAAGATGATTTGAATTCAGGACTCATCAGCAATAAAATCAGGACTCATCTGCTGATTTCAGTGTTGGCGAAATAAAGTTGTAAATCAGCAAGATGATTTGAATTCAGGACTCATCATCTCCAAAATCAGGACTCATCTGCTGATTTCAGTGTTAGCGAAATAAAGATGTAAATCGGCAAGATGATTTGAATTCAGGATTCATCAGCAATAACATCAGGACTCCTGCTGATTTCAGTGTTGGCGAAATAAAGTTGTAAATCAGCAAGATGATTTGAATTCAGGACTCATCAGCAATAAAATCAGGACTCATTTGCTGATTTCAGTGTTGGTGAAATAAAGTTGTAAATAAGCAAGATGATTTGAATTCAGGACTCAGCAATAAAATCAGGACTCATCTGCTGATTTCAGTGTTAGCAAAATAAAGTTGCATATCAGCAAGATGATTTGAATTCAGGACTCATCAGCAATAAAATCAGGACTCATCTGCTGATTTCAGTGTTGGTGAAATAAAGTTGTAAATCAAGAAGATGATTTGAATTCAGGACTCATCTCCAAAATCAGGACTCATCTGCTGATTTCAGTGTTGGCAAAATAAAGTTGTAAATCAGCAAGATGATTTGAATTCAGGACTCATTTGCTGATTTCATTGTTCGTGAAATAAAGTTGTAAATCAGCAAGATGATTTGAATTCAGGACTCATCATCTCCAAAATCAGGACTCATCTGCTGATTTCAGTGTTAGCGAAATAAAGATGTAAATCGGCAAGATGATTTGAATTCAGGACTCATCAGCAATAAAATCAGGACTCATCTGCTGATTTCAGTGTTGGTGAAATAAAGTAAATAAGCAAGATGATTTGAATTCAGAAGTCATCAGCAATAAAATAAGGACTCATCTGCTGATTTCAGTGTTAGCAAAATAAAGTTGTATATCAGCAAGATGATTTGAATTCAGGACTCATCAGCAATAAAATCAGGACTCATCTGCTGATTTCAGTGTTGGTGAAATAAAGTGTAAATAAGCAAGATGATTTGAATTCAGAAGTCATCAGCAATAAAATAAGGACTCATCTGCTGATTTCAGTATTAGCAAAATAAAGTTGTGAATCGGCAAGATGATTTGAATTCAGGACTCATCAGCAATAAAATCAGGACTCATCTGCTGATTTCAGTGTTAGCGAAATAAAGATGTAAATCGGCAAGATGATTTGAATTCAGGATTCATCATCTCCAAAATCAGGACTCATCTGCTGATTTCAGTGTTGTTCAAATAAAGTTGTAAATAAGCAAGATGATTTGAATTCAGGACTCATCAGCAATAAAATCAGGACTCATCTGCTGATTTAAGTGTTAGCAAAATAAAGTTGTAAATTGGCAAGATTATTTGAATTCAGGACTCATCAGCAATAAAATCAGGACTCATCTGCTGATTTCAGTGTTGTTCAAATAAAGTTGTAAATAAGCAAGATGATTTGAATTCAGGACTCATCAGCAATAAAATCAGGACTCGTGCTGATTTCAGTGTTGGTGAAATAAAGTTGTAAATCAGGAAGATGATTTGAATTCAGGACTCATCAGCAATAAAATCAGGACTCATGCTGATATCAGTGTTGTTGAAATAAAGTTGTAAATAAGCAAGAGGATTTGAATTCAGGACTCATCAGCAATAAAATCAGGACTCATCTGCTGATTTCAGTGTTGGCGAAATAAAGTTGTAAATCAGCAAGATGATTTGAATTCAGGACTCATCAGCAATAAAATCAGGACTCATCTGCTGATTTCAGTGTTGGTGAAATAAAGTTGTAAATCAGCAAGATGATTTGAATTCAGGACTCATCATCTCCAAAATCAGGTCTCATCTGCTGATTTCAGTGTTAGCGAAATAAAGATGTAAATCGGCAAGATGATTTGAATTCAGGACTCATCATCTCCAAAATCAGGACTCATCTGCTGATTTCAGTGTTAGCAAAATAAAGATGTAAATTGGCAAGATGATTTGAATTCAGGACTCATCAGCAAAAAAATCAGGACTCATCTGCTAATTTCAGTGTTGGCAAAATAAAGTTGTAAATAAGCAAGTTGATCTGAATTCAGGATTCATCATCTCCAAAATTAGGACTCATCTGTTGATTTCAGTATTAGCAAAATAAAGTTGTAAATCGGCAAGATTATTTGAATTCAGGACTCATCAGCAATAAAATCAGGACTCCTGCTGATTTCAGTGTTGGTGAAATAAAGTTGTAAATCAGGCAAGATGATTTGAATTCAGGACTCATCAGCAATAAAATCAGGACTCAGCTGCTGATTTCAGTGTTGGCGAAATAAAGTTGTAAATCAGCAAGATGATTTGAATTCAGGACTCATCAGCAATAAAATCAGGACTCATCTGCTGATTTCAGTGTTGGTGAAATAAAGTTGTAAATCAGGAAGATGATTTGAATTCAGGACTCATCAGCAATAAAATCAGGACTCAGCTGCTGATCTCAGTGTTGGCGAAATAAAGTTGTAAATCAGCAAGATGATTTGAATTCAGGACTCATCAGCAATAAAATCAGGACTCTGCTGATTTCAGTGTTGGTGAAATAAAGTTGTAAATAAGCAAGATGATTTGAATTCAGGACTCATCAGCAATAAAATCAGGACTCATCTGCTGATTTCAGTGTTGGCGAAATAAAGTTGTAAATCAGCAAGATGATTTGAATTCAGGACTCATCATCTCCAAAATCAGGACTCATCTGCTGATTTCAGTGTTAGCGAAATAAAGATGTAAATCGGCAAGATGATTTGAATTCAGGACTCAGCAATAAAATCAGGACTCATCTGCTGATTTCAGTGTTGGCGAAATAAAGTTGTAAATCAGCAAGATGATTTGAATTCAGGACTCATCATCTCCAAAATCAGGTCTCATCTGCTGATTTCAGTGTTAGCGAAATAAAGATGTAAATCGGCAAGATGATTTGAATTCAGGACTCATCATCTCCAAAATCAGGACTCATCTGCTGATTTCAGTGTTAGCAAAATAAAGATGTAAATTGGCAAGATGATTTGAATTCAGGACTCATCAGCAAAAAAATCAGGACTCATCTGCTAATTTCAGTGTTGGCAAAATAAAGTTGTAAATAAGCAAGTTGATCTGAATTCAGGATTCATCATCTCCAAAATTAGGACTCATCTGTTGATTTCAGTATTAGCAAAATAAAGTTGTAAATCGGCAAGATTATTTGAATTCAGGACTCATCATCTCCAAAATCAGGACTCATCTGCTGATTTCAGTGTTAGCGAAATAAAGATGTAAATCGGCAAGATGATTTGAATTCAGGATTCATCAGCAATAACATCAGGACTCCTGCTGATTTCAGTGTTAGCGAAATAAAGATGTAAATCGGCAAGATGATTTGAATTCAGGACTCATCAGCAATAAAATCAGGACTCTGCTGATTTCAGAGTTGGTGAAATAAAGTTGTAAATAAGGAAGATGATTTGAATTCAGGACTCATCAGCAATAAAATCAGGACTCATCTGCTGATTTCAGTGTTAGCGAAATAAAGATGTAAATCGGCAAGATGATTTGAATTCAGGATTCATCAGCAATAACATCAGGACTCCTGCTGATTTCAGTGTTAGCGAAATAAAGATGTAAATCGGCAAGATGATTTGAATTCAGGACTCATCAGCAATAAAATCAGGACTCGTGCTGATTTCAGTGTTGGTGAAATAAAGTTGTAAATCAGCAAGATGATTTGAATTCAGGACTCATCAGCAATACAATCAGGGCTCATCTGCTGATTTCAGTGTTGGTGAAATAAAGTTGTAAATCAGGAAGATGATTTGAATTCAGGACTCATCAGCAATAAAATCAGGACTCAGCTGCTGATCTCAGTGTTGGCAAAATAAAGTTGTAAATCAGCAAGATGATTTGAATTCAGGACTCATCAGCAATAAAATCAGGACTCTGCTGATTTCAGAGTTGGTGAAATAAAGTTGTAAATAAGCAAGATGATTTGAATTCAGGACTCATCAGCAATAAAATCAGGACTCATCTGCTGATTTCAGTGTTGGCGAAATAAAGTTGTAAATCAGCAAGATGATTTGAATTCAGGACTCATCATCTCCAAAATCAGGACTCATCTGCTGATTTCAGTGTTAGCGAAATAAAGATGTAAATCGGCAAGATGATTTGAATTCAGGACTCAGCAATAAAATCAGGACTCATCTGCTGATTTCAGTGTTGGCGAAATAAAGTTGTAAATCAGCAAGATGATTTGAATTCAGGACTCATCATCTCCAAAATCAGGTCTCATCTGCTGATTTCAGTGTTAGCGAAATAAAGATGTAAATCGGCAAGATGATTTGAATTCAGGACTCATCATCTCCAAAATCAGGACTCATCTGCTGATTTCAGTGTTAGCAAAATAAAGATGTAAATTGGCAAGATGATTTGAATTCAGGACTCATCAGCAAAAAAATCAGGACTCATCTGCTAATTTCAGTGTTGGCAAAATAAAGTTGTAAATAAGCAAGTTGATCTGAATTCAGGATTCATCATCTCCAAAATTAGGACTCATCTGTTGATTTCAGTATTAGCAAAATAAAGTTGTAAATCGGCAAGATTATTTGAATTCAGGACTCATCATCTCCAAAATCAGGACTCATCTGCTGATTTCAGTGTTAGCGAAATAAAGATGTAAATCGGCAAGATGATTTGAATTCAGGATTCATCAGCAATAACATCAGGACTCACTGCTGATTTCAGTGTTAGCGAAATAAAGATGTAAATCGGCAAGATGATTTGAATTCAGGACTCATCAGCAATAAAATCAGGACTCATGCTGATTTCAGAGTTGGTGAAATAAAGTTGTAAATAAGGAAGATGATTTGAATTCAGGACTCATCAGCAATAAAATCAGGACTCATCTGCTGATTTCAGTGTTAGCGAAATAAAGATGTAAATCGGCAAGATGATTTGAATTCAGGATTCATCAGCAATAACATCAGGACTCCTGCTGATTTCAGTGTTAGCGAAATAAAGATGTAAATCGGCAAGATGATTTGAATTCAGGACTCATCAGCAATAAAATCAGGACTCGTGCTGATTTCAGTGTTGGTGAAATAAAGTTGTAAATCAGCAAGATGATTTGAATTCAGGACTCATCAGCAATACAATCAGGGCTCATCTGCTGATTTCAGTGTTGGCGAAATAAAGTTGTAAATCAGCAAGATGATTTGAATTCAGGACTCATCAGCAATAAAATCAGGACTCATTTGCTGATTTCAGTGTTGGTGAAATAAAGTTGTAAATAAGCAAGATGATTTGAATTCAGGACTCAGCAATAAAATCAGGACTCATCTGCTGATTTCAGTGTTAGCAAAATAAAATTGCATATCAGCAAGATGATTTGAATTCAGGACTCATCAGCAATAAAATCAGGACTCATCTGCTGATTTCAGTGTTGGTGAAATAAAGTTGTAAATCAAGAAGATGATTTGAATTCAGGACTCATCATCTCCAAAATCAGGACTCATCTGCTGATTTCAGTGTTGGCAAAATAAAGTTATAAATCAGCAAGATGATTTGAATTCAGGACTCATTTGCTGATTTCATTGTTGGTGAAATGAAGTTGTAAATCAGCAAGATGATTTGAATTCAGGACTCATCATCTCCAAAATCAGGACTCATCTGCTGATTTCAGTGTTAGCGAAATAAAGATGTAAATCGGCAAGATGATTTGAATTCAGGACTCATCAGCAATAAAATCAGGACTCATCTGCTGATTTCAGTGTTAGCAAAATAAAGATGTAAATTGGCAAGATGATTTGAATTCAGGACTCATCAGCAATAAAATCAGGACTCATCTGCTGATTTCAGTGTTGGCAAAATAAAGTTGTAAATCAGCAAGATGATTTGAATTCAGGATTCATCATCTCCAAAATCAGGACTCATCTGCTGATTTCAGTGTTAGCAAAATAAAGTTGTAAATCAGCAAGATGATTTGAATTCAGGACTCATCATCTCCAAAATCAGGACTCATCTGCTGATTTCAGTGTTAGCTGAAATAAAGATGTAAATCGGCAAGATGATTTGAATTCAGGATTCATCAGCAATAACATCAGGACTCATCTGCTGATTTCAGTGTTAGCGAAATAAAGATGTAAATCGGCAAGATGATTTGAATTCAGGACTCATCAGCAATAAAATCAGGACTCATCTGCTGATTTCAGTGTTGGTGAAATAAAGTTGTAAATAAGCAAGATGATTTGAATTCAGGACTCATCAGCAATAAAATCAGGACTCATCTGCTGATTTCAGTGTTAGCGAAATAAAGTTGTAAATCGGCAAGATGATTTGAATTCAGGACTCATCAGCAATAAAATCAGGACTCATCTGCTGATTTCAGTGTTAGCGAAATAAAGTTGTAAATCAGCAAGATGATTTGAATTCAGGACTCATCAGCAATAAAATCAGGACTCATCTGCTGATTTCAGTGTTGGTGAAATAAAGTTGTAAATCAGCAAGATGATTTGAATTCAGGACTCATCAGCAATACAATCAGGACTCATCTGCTGATTTCAGTGTTGGTGAAATAAAGTTGTAAATCAGGAAGATGATTTGAATTCAGGACTCATCAGCAATAAAATCAGGACTCAGCTGCTGATCTCAGTGTTGGCGAAATAAAGTTGTAAATCAGCAAGATGATTTGAATTCAGGACTCATCAGCAATAAAATCAGGACTCTGCTGATTTCAGAGTTGGTGAAATAAAGTTGTAAATCAGCAAGATGATTTGAATTCAGGACTCATCATCTCTAAAATCAGGACTCATCTGCTGATTTCAGTGTTGGCGAAATAAAGTTGTAAATCAGCAAGATGATTTGAATTCAGGACTCATCATCTCCAAAATCAGGACTCATCTGCTGATTTCAGTGTTAGCAAAATAAAGATGTAAATTGGCAAGATGATTTGAATTCAGGACTCATCAGCAAAAAAATCAGGACTCATCTGCTAATTTCAGTGTTGGCAAAATAAAGTTGTAAATAAGCAAGTTGATCTGAATTCAGGATTCATCATCTCCAAAATTAGGACTCATCTGTTGATTTCAGTATTAGCAAAATAAAGTTGTAAATCGGCAAGATTATTTGAATTCAGGACTCATCATCTCCAAAATCAGGACTCATCTGCTGATTTCAGTGTTAGCGAAATAAAGATGTAAATCGGCAAGATGATTTGAATTCAGGATTCATCAGCAATAACATCAGGACTCCTGCTGATTTCAGTGTTAGCGAAATAAAGATGTAAATCAGCAAGATGATTTGAATTCAGGACTCATCAGCAATAAAATCAGGACTCATGCTGATTTCAGAGTTGGTGAAATAAAGTTGTAAATAAGGAAGATGATTTGAATTCAGGACTCATCAGCAATAAAATCAGGACTCATCTGCTGATTTCAGTGTTAGCGAAATAAAGATGTAAATCGGCAAGATGATTTGAATTCAGGATTCATCAGCAATAACATCAGGACTCCTGCTGATTTCAGTGTTAGCGAAATAAAGATGTAAATCGGCAAGATGATTTGAATTCAGGACTCATCAGCAATAAAATCAGGACTCATCTGCTGATTTCAGTGTTGGTGAAATAAAGTTGTAAATCAGCAAGATGATTTGAATTCAGGACTCATCAGCAATACAATCAGGACTCATCTGCTGATTTCAGTGTTGGTGAAATAAAGTTGTAAATCAGCAAGATGATTTGAATTCAGGACTCATCAGCAATAAAATCAGGACTCATCTGCTGATTTCAGTGTTGGCGAAATAAAGTTGTAAATCAGCAAGATGATTTGAATTCAGGACTCATCAGCAATAAAATCAGGACTCATCTGCTGATTTCAGTGTTGGCGAAATAAAGTTGTAAATCAGCAAGATGATTTGAATTCAGGACTCATCAGCAATAAAATCAGGACTCATCTGCTGATTTCAGTGTTGGTGAAATAAAGTTGTAAATCAAGAAGATGATTTGAATTCAGGACTCATCATCTCCAAAATCAGGACTCATCTGCTGATTTCAGTGTTGGCAAAATAAAGTTATAAATCAGCAAGATGATTTGAATTCAGGACTCATTTGCTGATTTCATTGTTGGTGAAATAAAGTTGTAAATCAGCAAGATGATTTGAATTCAGGACTCATCATCTCCAAAATCAGGACTCATCTGCTGATTTCAGTGTTAGCGAAATAAAGATGTAAATCGGCAAGATGATTTGAATTCAGGACTCATCAGCAATAAAATCAGGACTCATCTGCTGATTTCAGTGTTGGTGAAATAAAGTAAATAAGCAAGATGATTTGAATTCAGAAGTCATCAGCAATAAAATAAGGACTCATCTGCTGATTTCAGTGTTAGCAAAATAAAGTTGTATATCAGCAAGATGATTTGAATTCAGGACTCATCAGCAATAAAATCAGGACTCATCTGCTGATTTCAGTGTTGTTGAAATAAAGTTGTAAATAAGCAAGATGATTTGAATTCAGGACTCATCAGCAATAAAATCAGGACTCATCTGCTGATTTCAGTGTTGTTGAAATAAAGTTGTAAATAAGCAAGATGATTTGAATTCAGGACTCATCAGCAATAAAATAAGGACTCATCTGCTGATTTCAGTGTTAGCAAAATAAAGTTGTATATCAGCAAGATGATTTGAATTCAGGACTCATCAGCAATAAAATCAGGACTCATCTGCTGATTTCAGTGTTGGCAAAATAAAGTTGTAAATAAGCAAGATGATCTGAATTCAGGATTCATCATCTCCAAAATTAGGACTCATCTGTTGATTTCAGTATTAGCAAAATAAAGTTGTAAATCGGCAAGATGATTTGAATTCAGGACTCATCAGCAATAAAATCAGGACTCATCTGCTGATTTCAGTGTTGTTCAAATAAAGTTGTAAATAAGCAAGATGATTTGAATTCAGGACTCATCAGCAATAAAATCAGGACTCATCTGCTGATTTCAGTGTTAGCAAAATAAAGTTGTAAATTGGCAAGATTATTTGAATTCAGGACTCATCAGCAATAAAATCAGGACTCGTGCTGATTTCAGTGTTGGTGAAATAAAGTTGTAAATCAGGAAGATGATTTGAATTCAGGACTCATCAGCAATAAAATCAGGACTCAGCTGCTGATCTCAGTGTTGGCGAAATAAAGTTGTAAATCAGCAAGATGATTTGAATTCAGGACTCATCAGCAATAAAATCAGGACTCTGCTGATTTCAGAGTTGGTGAAATAAAGTTGTAAATAAGCAAGATGATTTGAATTCAGGACTCATCAGCAATAAAATCAGGACTCATCTGCTGATTTCAGTGTTGGCGAAATAAAGTTGTAAATCAGCAAGATGATTTGAATTCAGGACTCATCATCTCCAAAATCAGGACTCATCTGCTGATTTCAGTGTTAGCGAAATAAAGATGTAAATCGGCAAGATGATTTGAATTCAGGATTCATCAGCAATAACATCAGGACTCATCTGCTGATTTCAGTGTTGGCGAAATAAAGTTGTAAATCAGCAAGATGATTTGAATTCAGGACTCATCAGCAATAAAATCAGGACTCATTTGCTGATTTCAGTGTTGGTGAAATAAAGTTGTAAATAAGCAAGATGATTTGAATTCAGGACTCAGCAATAAAATCAGGACTCATCTGCTGATTTCAGTGTTAGCAAAATAAAGTTGCATATCAGCAAGATGATTTGAATTCAGGACTCATCAGCAATAAAATCAGGACTCATCTGCTGATTTCAGTGTTGGTGAAATAAAGTTGTAAATCAAGAAGATGATTTGAATTCAGGACTCATCTCCAAAATCAGGACTCATCTGCTGATTTCAGTGTTGGCAAAATAAAGTTGTAAATCAGCAAGATGATTTGAATTCAGGACTCATTTGCTGATTTCATTGTTCGGTGAAATAAAGTTGTAAATCAGCAAGATGATTTGAATTCAGGACACATCATCTCCAAAATCAGGACTCATCTGCTGATTTCAGTGTTAGCGAAATAAAGATGTAAATCGGCAAGATGATTTGAATTCAGGACTCATCAGCAATAAAATCAGGACTCATCTGCTGATTTCAGTGTTGGTGAAATAAAGTAAATAAGCAAGATGATTTGAATTCAGAAGTCATCAGCAATAAAATAAGGACTCATCTGCTGATTTCAGTGTTAGCAAAATAAAGTTGTATATCAGCAAGATGATTTGAATTCAGGACTCATCAGCAATAAAATCAGGACTCATCTGCTGATTTCAGTGTTGGTGAAATAAAGTAAATAAGCAAGATGATTTGAATTCAGAAGTCATCAGCAATAAAATAAGGACTCATCTGCTGATTTCAGTATTAGCAAAATAAAGTTGTGAATCGGCAAGATGATTTGAATTCAGGACTCATCAGCAATAAAATCAGGACTCATCTGCTGATTTCAGTGTTAGCGAAATAAAGATGTAAATCGGCAAGATGATTTGAATTCAGGATTCATCATCTCCAAAATCAGGACTCATCTGCTGATTTCAGTGTTGTTCAAATAAAGTTGTAAATAAGCAAGATGATTTGAATTCAGGACTCATCAGCAATAAAATCAGGACTCATCTGCTGATTTAAGTGTTAGCAAAATAAAGTTGTAAATTGGCAAGATTATTTGAATTCAGGACTCATCAGCAATAAAATCAGGACTCGTGCTGATTTCAGTGTTGGTGAAATAAAGTTGTAAATCAGGAAGATGATTTGAATTCAGGACTCATCAGCAATAAAATCAGGACTCAGCTGCTGATTTCAGTGTTGGCGAAATAAAGTTGTAAATCAGCAAGATGATTTGAATTCAGGACTCATCAGCAATAAAATCAGGACTCTGCTGATTTCAGTGTTGGTGAAATAAAGTTGTAAATAAGCAAGATGATTTGAATTCAGGACTCATCAGCAATAAAATCAGGACTCATCTGCTGATTTCAGTGTTGGCGAAATAAAGTTGTAAATCAGCAAGATGATTTGAATTCAGGACTCATCATCTCCAAAATCAGGACTCATCTGCTGATTTCAGTGTTAGCAAAATAAAGTTGTAAATCAGCAAGATGATTTGAATTCAGGACTCATCAGCAATAAAATCAGGACTCATCTGCTGATTTCAGTGTTGGCGAAATAAAGTTGTAAATCAGCAAGATTTGAATTCAGGACTCATCAGCCATAAAATCAGGACTCATCTGTTGATTTCAGTGTTAGCGAAATAATGATGTAAATCAGCAAGATGATTTGAATTCAGGACTCAGCAATAAAATCAGGACTCATCTGCTGATTTCAGTGTTGGCGAAATAAAGTTGTAAATCAGCAAGATGATTTGAATTCAGGACTCATCATCTCCAAAATCAGGTCTCATCTGCTGATTTCAGTGTTAGAGAAATAAAGATGTAAATCGGCAAGATGATTTGAATTCAGGATTCATCAGCAATAAAATCAGGACTCATCTGCTGATTTCAGTGTTAGCGAAATAAAGATGTAAATCGGCAAGATGATTTGAATTCAGGACTCATCAGCAATAAAATCAGGACTCATCTGCTGATTTCAGTGTTGTTCAAATAAAGTTGTAAATAAGCAAGATGATTTGAATTCAGGACTCATCAGCAATAAAATCAGGACTCGTGCTGATTTCAGTGTTGGTGAAATAAAGTTGTAAATCAGGAAGATGATTTGAATTCAGGACTCATCAGCAATAAAATCAGGACTCTGCTGATATCAGTGTTGTTGAAATAAAGTTGTAAATAAGCAAGAGGATTTGAATTCAGGACTCATCAGCAATAAAATCAGGACTCATCTGCTGATTTCAGTGTTGGCAAAATAAAGTTGTAAATCAGCAAGATGATTTGAATTCAGGACTCATCAGCAATAAAATCAGGACTCATCTGCTGATTTCAGTGTTGGTGAAATAAAGTTGTAAATCAGCAAGATGATTTGAATTCAGGACTCATCATCTCCAAAATCAGGTCTCATCTGCTGATTTCAGTGTTAGCGAAATAAAGATGTAAATCGGCAAGATGATTTGAATTCAGGACTCATCATCTCCAAAATCAGGACTCATCTGCTGATTTCAGTGTTAGCAAAATAAAGATGTAAATTGGCAAGATGATTTGAATTCAGGACTCATCAGCAAAAAAATCAGGACTCATCTGCTAATTTCAGTGTTGGCAAAATAAAGTTGTAAATAAGCAAGTTGATCTGAATTCAGGATTCATCATCTACAAAATTAGGACTCATCTGCTGATTTCAGTGTTAGCAAAATAAAGTTGTAAATCGGCAAGATTATTTGAATTCAGGACTCATCAGCAATAAAATCAGGACTCGTGCTGATTTCAGTGTTGGTGAAATAAAGTTGTAAATCAGCAAGATGATTTGAATTCAGGACTCATCAGCAATAAAATCAGGACTCATCTGCTGATTTCAGTGTTGGTGAAATAAAGTTGTAAATCAGGAAGATGATTTGAATTCAGGACTCATCAGCAATAAAATCAGGACTCAGCTGCTGATCTCAGTGTTGGCGAAATAAAGTTGTAAATCAGCAAGATGATTTGAATTCAGGACTCATCAGCAATAAAATCAGGACTCACTGCTGATTTCAGAGTTGGTGAAATAAAGTTGTATATCAGCAAGATGATTTGAATTCAGGACTCATCAGCAATAAAATCAGGACTCATCTGCTGATTTCAGTGTTGGCGAAATAAAGTTGTAAATCAGCAAGATGATTTGAATTCAGGACTCATCATCTCCAAAATCAGGACTCATCTGCTGATTTCAGTGTTAGCGAAATAAAGATGTAAATCGGCAAGATGATTTGAATTCAGGACTCAGCAATAAAATCAGGACTCATCTGCTGATTTCAGTGTTGGCGAAATAAAGTTGTAAATCAGCAAGATGATTTGAATTCAGGACTCATCATCTCCAAAATCAGGACTCATCTGCTGATTTCAGTGTTAGCGAAATAAAGATGTAAATCGGCAAGATGATTTGAATTCAGGACTCATCATCTCCAAAATCAGGACTCATCTGCTGATTTCAGTGTTAGCAAAATAAAGATGTAAATCGGCAAGATGATTTGAATTCAGGACTCAGCAATAAAATCAGGACTCATCTGCTAATTTCAGTGTTGGCAAAATAAAGTTGTAAATAAGCAAGTTGATCTGAATTCAGGATTCATCATCTCCAAAATTAGGACTCATCTGTTGATTTCAGTATTAGCAAAATAAAGTTGTAAATCGGCAAGATTATTTGAATTCAGGACTCATCATCTCCAAAATCAGGACTCATCTGCTGATTTCAGTGTAGCGAAATAAAGATGTAAATCGGCAAGATGATTTGAATTCAGGATTCATCAGCAATAACATCAGGACTCACTGCTGATTTCAGTGTTAGCGAAATAAAGATGTAAATCGGCAAGATGATTTGAATTCAGGACTCATCAGCAATAAAATCAGGACTCTGCTGATTTCAGAGTTGGTGAAATAAAGTTGTAAATAAGGAAGATGATTTGAATTCAGGACTCATCAGCAATAAAATCAGGACTCATCTGCTGATTTCAGTGTTAGCGAAATAAAGATGTAAATCGGCAAGATGATTTGAATTCAGGATTCATCAGCAATAACATCAGGACTCCTGCTGATTTCAGTGTTAGCGAAATAAAGATGTAAATCGGCAAGATGATTTGAATTCAGGACTCATCAGCAATAAAATCAGGACTCGTCTGCTGATTTCAGTGTTGGTGAAATAAAGTTGTAAATCAGCAAGATGATTTGAATTCAGGACTCATCAGCAATAAAATCAGGACTCATCTGCTGATTTCAGTGTTGGCGAAATAAAGTTGTAAATCAGCAAGATGATTTGAATTCAGGACTCATCAGCAATAAAATCAGGACTCATTTGCTGATTTCAGTGTTGGTGAAATAAAGTTGTAAATAAGCAAGATGATTTGAATTCAGGACTCAGCAATAAAATCAGGACTCATCTGCTGATTTCAGTGTTAGCAAAATAAAATTGCATATCAGCAAGATGATTTGAATTCAGGACTCATCAGCAATAAAATCAGGACTCATCTGCTGATTTCAGTGTTGGTGAAATAAAGTTGTAAATCAAGAAGATGATTTGAATTCAGGACTCATCATCTCCAAAATCAGGACTCATCTGCTGATTTCAGTGTTGGCAAAATAAAGTTATAAATCAGCAAGATGATTTGAATTCAGGACTCATTTGCTGATTTCATTGTTGGTGAAATGAAGTTGTAAATCAGCAAGATGATTTGAATTCAGGACTCATCATCTCCAAAATCAGGACTCATCTGCTGATTTCAGTGTTAGCGAAATAAAGATGTAAATCGGCAAGATGATTTGAATTCAGGACTCATCAGCAATAAAATCAGGACTCATCTGCTGATTTCAGTGTTGGTGAAATAAAGTAAATAAGCAAGATGATTTGAATTCAGAAGTCATCAGCAATAAAATAAGGACTCATCTGCTGATTTCAGTGTTAGCAAAATAAAGTTGTATATCAGCAAGATGATTTGAATTCAGGACTCATCAGCAATAAAATCAGGACTCATCTGCTGATTTCAGTGTTGTTGAAATAAAGTTGTAAATAAGCAAGATGATTTGAATTCAGGACTCATCAGCAATAAAATCAGGACTCATCTGCTGATTTCAGTGTTGTTGAAATAAAGTTGTAAATAAGCAAGATGATTTGAATTCAGGACTCATCAGCAATAAAATAAGGACTCATCTGCTGATTTCAGTGTTAGCAAAATAAAGTTGTATATCAGCAAGATGATTTGAATTCAGGACTCATCAGCAATAAAATAAGGACTCATCTGCTGATTTCAGTGTTAGCAAAATAAAGTTGTATATCAGCAAGATGATTTGAATTCAGGACTCATCAGCAATAAAATCAGGACTCATCTGCTGATTTCAGTGTTGTTGAAATAAAGTTGTAAATCTGCAAGATGATTTGAATTCAGGACTCATCAGCAATAAAATCAGGACTCATCTGCTGATTTCAGTGTTGTTCAAATAAAGTTGTAAATAAGCAAGATGATTTGAATTCAGGACTCATCAGCAATAAAATCAGGACTCATCTGCTGATTTCAGTGTTAGCAAAATAAAGTTGTAAATTGGCAAGATTATTTGAATTCAGGACTCATCAGCAATAAAATCAGGACTCGTGCTGATTTCAGTGTTGGTGAATCAAAGTTGTAAATCAGGAAGATGATTTGAATTCAGGACTCATCAGCAATAAAATCAGGACTCAGCTGCTGATCTCAGTGTTGGCGAAATAAAGTTGTAAATCAGCAAGATGATTTGAATTCAGGACTCATCAGCAATAAAATCAGGACTCATTGCTGATTTCAGTGTTGGTGAAATAAAGTTGTAAATAAGCAAGATGATTTGAATTCAGGACTCATCAGCAATAAAATCAGGACTCATCTGCTGATTTCAGTGTTAGCGAAATAAAGTTGTAAATCAGCAAGATGATTTGAATTCAGGACTCATCATCTCCAAAATCAGGACTCATCTGCTGATTTCAGTGTTAGCGAAATAAAGATGTAAATCGGCAAGATGATTTGAATTCAGGATTCATCAGCAATAACATCAGGACTCATCTGCTGATTTCAGTGTTAGCGAAATAAAGTTGTAAATCAGCAAGATGATTTGAATTCAGGACTCATCAGCAATAAAATCAGGACTCATTTGCTGATTTCAGTGTTGGTGAAATAAAGTTGTAAATAAGCAAGATGATTTGAATTCAGGAATCGGCAATAAAATCAGGACTCATCTGCTGATTTCAGTGTTAGCAAAATAAAGTTGCAAATCAGCAAGATGATTTGAATTCAGGACTCATCAGCAATAAAATCAGGACTCATCTGCTGATTTCAGTGTTGGTGAAATAAAGTTGTAAATCAAGAAGATGATTTGAATTCAGGACTCATCATCTCCAAAATCAGGACTCATCTGCTGATTTCAGTGTTGGCAAAATAAAGTTGTAAATCAGCAAGATGAATTGAATTCAGGACTCATTTGCTCAGATTTCATTGTTGGTGAAATAAAGTTGTAAATCAGCAAGATGATTTGAATTCAGGACTCATCATCAATAAAATCAGGACTCATCTGCTGATTTCAGTGTTAGCGAAATAAAGATGTAAATCGGCAAGATGATTTGAATTCAGGACTCATCAGCAATAAAATCAGGACTCATCTGCTGATTTCAGTGTTGGTGAAATAAAGTTGTAAATCAGCAAGATGATTTGAATTCAGGAGTCATCAGCAATAAAATAAGGACTCATCTGCTGATTTCAGTGTTAGCGAAATAAAGTTGTATATCAGCAAGATGATTTGAATTCAGGACTCATCAGCAATAAAATCAGGACTCATCTGCTGATTTCAGTGTTGGTGAAATAAAGCTAAATAAGCAAGATGATTTGAATTCAGGAGTCATCAGCAATAAAATCAGGACTCATCTGCTGATTTCAGTGTTAGCAAAATAAAGTTGTATACCAGCAAGATGATTTGAATTCAGGACTCATCAGCAATAAAATCAGGACTCATCTGCTGATTTCAGTGTTGGCGAAATAAAGTTGTAAATCAAGCAAGATGATTTGAATTCAGGACTCATCATCTCCAAAATCAGGACTCATCTGCTGATTTCAGTGTTAGCAAAATAAAGTTGTAAATCGGCAAGATGATTTGAATTCAGGACTCATCAGCAATAAAATCAGGACTCATCTGCTGATTTCAGTGTTAGCGAAATAAAGATGTAAATCGGCAAGATGATTTGAATTCAGGACTCATCAGCAATAAAATCAGGACTCATCTGCTGATTTCAGTGTTAGCGAAATAAAGATGTAAATCGGCAAGATGATTTGAATTCAGGATTCATCAACACCAAAATCAGGACTCATCTGCTGATTTCAGTGTTGTTCGAAATAAAGTTGTAAATAAGCAAGATGATTTGAATTCAGGACTCATCAGCAATAAAATCAGGACTCATCTGCTGATTTCAGTGTTAGCAAAATAAAGTTGTAAATCGGCAAGATGATTTGAATTCCAGGACTCATCAGCAATAAAATCAGGACTCGTGCTGATTTCAGTGTTGGTGAAATAAAGTTGTAAATCAGGAAGATGATTTGAATTCAGGACTCATCAGCAATAAAATCAGGACTCAGCTGCTGATTTCAGTGTTGGCGAAATAAAGTTGTAAATCAGCAAGATGATTTGAATTCAGGACTCATCAGCAATAAAATCAGGACTCATCTGCTGATTTCAGTGTTGGTGAAATAAAGTTGTAAATAAGCAAGATGATTTGAATTCAGGACTTAGCCATAGGGAAGCGGTAGGGCCTGATGGGATTCCCCTCGAGTTTTTAAGACTTTCGGGAGGTGTAAGCCGGAACTTATGGTACTGTTTCTTTCTGCACAGCGTGGTTCTGTTCCCGACTCTTGGCGGAAAACTACCATTATTGTTTTTAAAAAAGGACAAACCCGAACTAGAACCCTTCATCATATGAGGCCCATTTAAACCTATCAACTCTGATAGTAAAATCTTTTCAAAAATCATGGCTTGTCGCCTAGGAATAGTTATTACCTCGCTAGTATCAGTTTATCAGCACGGGTTTATCCCAGGCAGGGATACAACCGATCACGTGAGGCGTGTAATAGCCCTTTTAGATTGGGCTCAAGCAACCAAATCTTCATTGAGGGTGATCCTGTTGGATGCCGAGAAGGCGTTCGACAGGGTCTCTTGGCAATTCCTGTGGGATGTTATGCGATGGAAGGGTTTTTTTTCCGAATTCATTCAAGCAGTGAGAACTTTATATATATGTCCAGAAGCAACTATACGTATCTCGGGACAGGAGTCTCGGACCTATCTGTATTAGTAGAGGTACTAGGCAGGGGTGTCCATGCTCCCCTTTATTATTTGCATTATATATTGATTTATTTCTTAATAAATTAGAATTCGAGTACAAATATTAAGCCGGTAAGCCCGTATGATATGGAATACAGAGCACTGGCGTACGATGATGACATTGTGGTACTCACCTAGTGATATATCTTCAGCGTTCCCGCAATAAAGACTTTGGCAGGGCAGTTTGGTAGATTTTCCGGCTATAAATTAAATGTAGATAAAACTCAGATGCTTTATTCAGGTTCTGATGCTCCGGTAAACCTACCAATTGTCTCTGAAGCAATTTATCTTGGGATTAGAATTACAACTGAAGTGGAAAGGATTCCCGATTTGAACATTACCCCAGTGATGGACAAGGTGAACACAACTTTGGAAAAACTAGATCACCTTCATTTCTCCATTCATGGGAGGTGTAATGTTTTAAAAATGCTTGTCCTTCCTAAATTTTAATATATATTTCGAACAGTCCCCCTTGAGTTCTCCACCTCTTGCTTTATCCAAGCTGAGAGGATTTGCTCTAGATTTCTCTGGGAGTATCGGAGACCGAGAAGGGCATTTAAAGGATGGTTTTACCAAGAAATCGTGGGGGATGGGGTGTTCCATATTTTTTGGTTTATTATTGGGCCAGTATGTTGCAATATATGGGTCCCCTTTTAGTTGGTGCTAAGGCTGAGATCCCATTTTTTAACAGACCATCCATTTATGAATTTGGGTTGGGTGCAGATATTAATAGTTGCTAGTTAGGATAGTAGAGAGCCTAGCTACTACAAAAAAACCAAGTTCAAGATACTTAAGGCTGCTTTTGCAGTCTGGAAACAAATTGAAGTAAACTACATATCCCAAATTTGAATGTTTATACCCCCTTCTCTGCATCCGGTTTGCTTCCTATAATATTTCGGGATCAAACTACATTTAGATGGGGTATGAAAGATCTATCGTATGTGGGTGATCTGTTTGACAAAGGACAATTGTTGTCCTTTGTAGATCTTCAGGAGAAATTTGGTCTTGGCAAACAAGAATTTTTTAAATATCTTCAAATACGTAGTTTTTTTGGGTAGGAAAGGGTCAGGAATAGAGGTACAGTTTGTTAAAATTCCACTGATTGAAAAAGTGAGAAAAAAAAACTTCTATAGGATTGTTGTATCAACAACTACTGGAATCACTTCCGGATGATATTGACACATGGAATTTAAAGTGGGCTAATAAACTGGGAATAGCTGGTATAAAGATAGAAAAAGTCTCTTGATTTGGCAAACAGGATTTTAATGACCGGTAGATTAGAAGTCAGCATTATATGTCCCTTTTTGACATATTACACACCTGGCAAAATTACTAAATGGGGTATAAAAGAGGGGGACAAATGTAATAGGTGTGGGCTGCAGGCTGCTGATTACGATCCATATGTTTTTTTCTTGTCCAAAACTGGGACTTTTTCTTCAAGAGATTGAGAATTTTATGGGTGCTATTCTCGGAACTCCAATTAGTATCACTGGGGATTTAGTAATTATTGGTGTGGGTTTTGATAGGGAGGTAATCTAAGATCGAGATCAGTCACTGCTACTCTGTTTATTGCAATGGCGTTGGTTCGTGCATGTATAACCAATGAATGGATCCAGTCCTGACCCACCCACCTTCATTAACTGGCGGGCAAGACTATTAGCCACTTACAATTTAGAGTTTTCAATTTATAAAACCAAAGGGAGAAGGAAAAGGATTATGGGATGTAGAATCTGGGCTCCAATTATAGATTGGACCCAGCAGATTAACTCCCCATAAATAATGTAAGTAGCAATGGGATTCAAATATATTTCCTTGCTTATCCTATTTTGGTAAAGGTCTATGTATAAAAGTCGAAAAAATATGGGGTTCTCTGATAATGTAAAAAAATGTATTATTTGAATGAAGTATCAGGATTTTGCTTTCATCATCCAGTCCACACTGGGCCGGTTAACTCTTTGCCTTTTTTTTTTTATTTTTGTCTTTTTCTGTCTGTTCTTTTTTTTATGTCGTTCTTTGGTTTATATGAATTATTGTCATGATTGTACCATAAACATGATTTAATGTACAGTGCCTTGATTTTTAGGGTAAAAAAAACTCAATAAAAATATTTAAAAAAAAAAAAATGAATTCAGGACTCATCATCTCCAAAATCAGGACTCATCTGCTGATTTCAGTGTTAAGCGAAATAAAGATGTAAATCGGCAAGATGATTTGAATTCAGGACTCAGCAATAAAATCAGGACTCGATGCTGATTTCAGTGTTGGTGAAATAAAGTTGTAAATCAGCAAGATGATTTGAATTCAGGACTCATCAGCAATAAAATCAGGGCTCATCTGCTGATTTCATTGTTGGTGAAATAAAGTTGTAAATCAGCAAGATGATTTGAATTCAGGATTCATCATCTCCAAAATCAGGACTCATCTGCTGATTTCAGTGTTAGCGAAAATAAAGATGTAAATCGGCAAGATGATTTGAATTCAGGATTCATCAGCAATAAAATCAGGACTCATCTGCTGATTTCAGTGTTGTTGAAATAAAGTTGTAAATAAGCAAGATGATTTGAATTCAGGACTCATCAGCAATAAAATCAGGACTCATCTGTTGATTTCAGTATTAGCAAAATAAAGTTGTAAATCAGGAAGATGATTTGAATTCAGGACTCATCAGCAATAAAATCAGGACTCGTGCTGATTTCAGTGTTGGTGAAATAAAGTTGTAAATCAGGAAGATGATTTGAATTCAGGACTCATCAGCAATAAAATCAGGACTCATCTGCTGATTTCAGTGTTGGCAAAATAAAGTTGTAAATCAAGCAAGATGATCTGAATTCAGGATTCATCATCTCCAAAATTAGGACTCATCTGCTGATTTCAGTGTTGGTGAAATAAAGTTGTAAATCAAGAAGATGATTTGAATTCAGGACTTAGCCATAGGGAAAGCGGTAGGGCCTGATGGGATTCCCCTCGAGTTTTTTAAGACTTTTCGGGAGGTGCTTAAGCCGGAACTTATGGTACTGTTTCTTTCTACACAGCGTGGTTCTGTTCCCGACTCTTGGCGGGAAAACTACCATTATTGTTTTTAAAAAAGGACAAACCCGAACTGAACCCTTCATCATATAGGCCCATTTAAGCTTATCAACTCTGATAGTAAAATCTTTTCAAAAATCATGGCTTGTCGCCTAGGAATAGTTATTACCTCGCTAGTATCAGTTTATCAGCACGGGTTTATCCCAGGCAGGGATACAGCCGATCACGTGAGGACGTGTAATAGCCCTTTTAGATTGGGCTCAAGCAACCAAATCTTCATTGGGGGTGATCCTGTTGGATGCAGAGAAGGCGTTCGACAGGGTCTCTTGGCAATTCCTGTGGGATGTTATGCGATGGAAGGGGTTTTGTTCCGAATTCATTCAAGCAGTGAGAACTTTATATATATGTCCAGAAGCAACTATACGTATCTCGGGACAGGAGTCCGGACCTATCTGTATTAGTAGAGGTACTAGGCAGGGGTGTCCATGCTCCCCTTTATTATTTGCATTATATATTGATTTATTTCTTAATAAATTAAATTCGAGTACAAATATTAAGCCGGTAAGCCCGTATGATATGGAATACAGAGCACTGGCGTACGCTGATGACATTGTGGTACTCACTAGTGATATATCTTCAGCGTTCCCACTCAATAAAGACTTTGGCAGGGCAGTTTGGTAGATTTTCCGGCTATAAATTAAATGTAGATAAAACTCAGATGCTTTATTCAGGTTCTGATGCTCCGGTAAACCTACCAATTGTCTCTGAAGCAATTTATCTTGGGATTAGAATTACAACTGAAGTGGAAAGGATTCCCGATTTGAACATTACCCCAGTGATGGACAAGAGTGAACACAACTTTGGAAAGACTAGATCACCTTCATTTCTCCATTCATGGGAGGTGTAATGTTTTAAAAATGCTTGTCCTTCTAAATTTTTATATATATTTCGAACAGTCCCCCTTGAGTTCTCCACCTCTTGCTTTATCCAAGCTAGAGAGGATTTGCTCTAGATTTCTCTGGGGGTATCGGAGACCGAGAAGGGCATTTAAAGGATGGTTTTACCAAGAAATCGTGGGGGATGGGGCGTTCCATATTTTTTGGTTTATTATTGGGCCAGTATGTTGCAATATATGGGTCCCCTTTTAGTTGGTGCTAAGGCTGAGATCCCATTTTTAACAGACCATCCATTTATGAATTTGGGTTGGGTGCAGATATTAATAGTTGCTTAGTTAGGATAGTAGAGCCTAGCTACTACAAAAAAACAAAGTTCAAGATACTTAAGGCTGCTTTTGCAGTCTGGAAACAAATTAGAAGTAAACTACATATCCCAAATTTGAATGTTTATACCCCCTTCTCTGCATCCGGTTTGCTTCCTATAATATTTCGGGATCAAACTACATTTAGATGGGGTATGAAAGATCTATCGTATGTGGGTGATCTGTTTGACAAAGGACAATTGTTGTCCTTTGTAGATCTTCAGGAGAAATTTGGTCTTGGCAAACAAGAATTTTTTAATATCTTCAAATACGTAGTTTTTTTGGGGGGTAGGAAAGGGTCAGGAATAGAGAGTACAGTTTGTTAAAATTCCACTGATTGAAAAAGTGAGAAAAAAACTTCTATAGGATTGTTGTATCAGCAACTACTGGAATCACTTCCGGATGATATTGACACATGGAATTTAAAGTGGGCTAATAAACTGGGAATAGCTGGTATAAAGATAGAAAAGTCTCTGGATTTGGCAAACAGGATTTTAATGACCGGTAGATTAAGAAGTCAGCATTATATGTCCCTTTTTGACTTATATTACACACCTGGCAAAATTGCTAAATGGGGTGTCAAGAGGGGGGACAAATGTAATAGGTGTGGGCTGCAGGCTGCTGATTCGATCCATATGTTTTTTCTTGTCCAAAACTGGGACTTTTTCTTCAAGAGATTGAGAATTTTATGGGTGCTATTCTCGGAACTCCAATTAGTATCACTGGGGATTTAGTAATTATTGGTGTGGGTTTTGATAGGGAGGGTAATCTAAGATCGAGATCAGTCACTGCTACTCTGTTTATTGCAATGGCGTTGGTTCGTGCATGTATAACCAATGAATGGATCCAGTCCTGACCCACCCACCTTCATTAACTGGCGGGCAAGACTATTAGCCACTTACAATTTAGAGTTTTCAATTTATAAAACCAAAGGGAGAAGGAAAAGGATTATGGGATGTAGAATCTGGGCTCCAATTATAGATTGGACCCAGCAGATTAACTCCCATAAATAATGTAAGTAGCAATGGGATTCAAATATATTTCCTTGCTTATCCTATTTTGGTAAAGGTCTATGTTTAAAAGTCGAAAAATCTGGGGTTTCTCTGATAATGTAAAAAATGTATTATTTGAATGAAGTATCAGGATTTTGCTTTCATCATCCAGTCCACACTGGGCCGGTTAACTCTTTGCCTATTTTTTTGATTTTTTGTCTTTTTCTGTCTGTTCTTTTTTTTATGTCGTTCTTTGGTTTATATGAATTATTGTCATGATTGTACCATAAACATGATTTAATGTACAGTGCCTTGATTTTAGGGTAAAAAAAACTCAATAAAAATATTTTTTTTTTTAAATGAATTCAGGACTCCATCTCCAAAATCAGGACTCATCTGCTGATTTCAGTGTTAGCGAAATAAAAGATGTAAATCGGCAAGATGATTTGAATTCAGGACTCAGCAATAAAATCAGGACTCGTGCTGATTTCAGTGTTGGTGAAATAAAGTTGTAAATCAGCAAGATGATTTGAATTCAGGACTCATCAGCAATAAAATCAGGGCTCATCTGCTGATTTCATTGTTGGTGAAATAAAGTTGTAAATCAGCAAGATGATTTGAATTCAGGATTCATCGTCTCCAAAATTAGGACTCATCTGCTGATTTCAGTGTTAGCAAAATAAAGTTGTAAATCGCCAAGATGATTTGAATTCAGGACTCATCTCCAAAATCCGGACTCATCTGCTAATTTCAGTGTTAGCGAAATAAAGATGCAAATCAGCAAGATGATTTGAATTCAGGACTCATCAGCAATAAAATCAGGACTCATCTGCTGATTTCAGTGTTGGTGAAATAAAGTTGTAAATCAGCAAGATGATTTGAATTCAGGACTCATCAGCAATCAAAATCAGGACTCATCTGCTGATTTCAGTATTAGGTGAAATAAAGTTGTAAATCAGCAAGATGATTTGAATTCAGGATTCATCATCTCCAAAATTAGGACTCATCTCCTGATTTCAGTGTTAGCAAAATAAAGATGTAAATCGGCAAGATGATTTGAATTCAGGACTCATCAGCACTAAAATCAGGACTCATCTTGTTATTTCAGTGTTAGCGAAATAAAGTTGTAAATCGGCAGGATGATTTGAATTCAGGATTCATCATCTCCAAAATTAGGGCTTATCTGCTGATTTCAGTGTTAGCAAAATAAACGTGTAAATTAAGAAGATGATTTGAATTCAGGACTCATGAGCTCAAAAATCAGGACTCATCCGCTGATTTCAGTTTTTGTAAAAGAAGCTTGTAAACTAGCAACATGATTTGAATTCAGGATTCATCATCTCCAAAATTAGGGCTTATCTGCTGATTTCAATGTTAGCAAAATAAAAGTGTAAATTAAAAAGATGATTTGAATACAGTACTCATTAGCTCGAAAATCAGGACTCATGTGCTGATTTCAGTTTTTTTTTTTAAAGAAAGCTTATAAACCAGCAACACAATTTAAATTCAGGAATAAAATCAGGATTCATCAGCTAATTTCAATGTTAGCAAAAATAAAGCTGTAAATTAGCAAAGTGATTTGAATTCAGGATTCATCATCTCCAGAATCAGGACTCATCTGCTGATTTCAGTTTTTTTTTTAAAGTAAGCTTATAAACCAGCAACACAATTTAAATTCAGGAATAAAATCAGGATTCATCAGCTAATTTCAATGTTAGCAAAAATAAAGCTCTAAATTAGCAAAGTGATTTGAATTCAGGATTCATCATCTCCAGAATCAGGACTCATCTGCTGATTTCAGTGTTAGCGACATAAAGTTGAAAATCAGCAAGATGATTTGAATTCAGGACTTGGCAATAAAATCAGGACT